>JAHWFP010243883.1:281965-301811 GCA_023313725.1 Lithobius niger
GAAAATGCGAACTAAATTTCTTACTGCTGAACTCGTATCTGTAAAGATACGTGAATTTTTGAAAACTGATAATTCACGTTTAGCATTTGAGTGTAAGCAGAATTTTTGGCAAGCTGTTTACACCAAATCAACTAAAGTGTTTAATGACTGGTAAGAAGTGTGTTAAATGGTCAAAAGAAGACATCTGTAAAGCCATTACTCTAAGAGCTGTGTCCAAAAAGGCGTACATCTTCCTAAGGGAAAAGTTGGTATTTCAACTCTAAAAAGATGGACAACTCGGTCTTTTCGTTGCCGCCCAGGTATACTTCATGACGTTTTACAACTAATGAAAACACAAGCAACAAGATTAACAAATCTTGATCGTGTGTGTGTCATTTCATTTGATGAGATGAATGTAGATAGCAGAATCTCATACGACCAAGAAGAAGATAGAATTGTTGGACCACACAGTGACGTCCAGGTGGTAATGGTGCGGGGTCTGTTTGCAAGGTGGAAGCAAGTTATTTACTTCGATTTTGACGTCAGGATGACATCTGGATTGTTGACGGAAATAATATCAGCTATAGAAGTTGTTGGATATAACGTTGTTGCCACTGTAGCCGATATGGGTGGCAAAAATAAAGGTGTTTGGAACGAACTCAAAGTTACGCACACGAATACATGCTTTGCAAATCCTCATAACATCAAAAAACGTGTATGGGTGTTTGCCGATGTCCCCCATATTTACAAATTGCTGCGCAATCACTTCATTGACGATGGTCTTACACTTCCTGGCAATAAGAAAATTGATAAAGAAGTGATTGAAAGATTGCTAGCCTTGGACTGTGGTGAAATGAAAATTTGCCCAAAATTGTCACCTCATCATTTAGCTGTGAAGGGCCGAGAGCGCCAGCGTGTCTATTTGGCAATGCAACTATTTTCCAATCACACTGCTCAAGGCATCCGAAAACTTATGGCAGACCAAAAAGAGGCAGCCGATTTTTTTCAGTTAGTAAACGATTCTTTTGATGTACCGAATTCAAGAAAGCCTGCCAATGAAAACAACCTTGCCTGTGGCTTTGGTGTCAACAGAGCGCTTCAGGAGAAGACTTTAAGGAAGATGTATGCATGTTGCCAAGGCATGAAATGTGGAAAAGTTAAGCATCTGCTACCATTTCAGAAAGGCTTCTTAACAACGATCCGCTCTACGTTGGGACTTTTCACAGACTTGGCACCACTGAAAGTGAAGTACATTCTTACAGCACGGCTCAATCAGGATTGCTTGGAGAATTTATTTTCTCAGATACGTGGGCTAGGACATTTTTATGACCATCCATTGCCAGCTGAGGTGAAGTCACGGATACGCCTGTTGCTACTTGGAGCTAATGTAGCCGACATTCCATTGTCTAATGCCGCACCAGTGCTGTCGGATGATCATGGAACTTTTCTGACTTCTCAACTCTTTGGTAGTGTTCTACCCGACATGTCTGGCCCATTGGCAATGATCGAAGGAGATTCAGAGATCCGTGATATCACATTGGATGCTACAGTAATTGAAGATGCGTTTCCTAGTTCTGGTTTACAAACTGAAGACTCTGAGAAGGCGACTGTTTCACACACTTTAGCTCATACATCCGGATTCGACTGCCCTGCTTAAGGTTTCCGTTTCCTTGCAGGCTACATTGCATTTCGAGGAAGAAAACATGACAGATCCCTAGGAACACCAACTGGACAAATGTTTACAGTTTCTTCAAATACAGCACCTGCCGGCTGGGTCGAAGTATTATCCTGAGGTGGTTTGCTGGTGCCATCTGATGACTGGATGGAAAAAATCAAAGAATTTGAATTGATTTTTACATCAGTACATGGTCGGGATAATCTGTCAAGGGAACGCAATGTTGTAAAGAGGTTGTGTACAGAAATTGGGCAGCGCTACCCGGATTTTCCTCCGGAAGTGGTGAAGGTGTACGTGAGAACAAGAACATTCATCAGGCTCCGACACTTAAATACAAAGGCCAAGATGAAAAGAGCGGAAGAATCAAGCAAACGAAAGGCCCGCAAGTGGCATGCCTCTTCTAAGTGAAGACATTCTTCGGTGAACTTTCTGGCATACAGTTCATATTTTATGTGTTTTATTAATCCCATATCTTAAATATTGCAGTTTTTTTGTGGTTGGGGAGGCTGAGGATAGAATATTTTTTTTAGTCGTGATTAAGCAGTGTATTATGCAGTTAGGACCATTTAATTAATTTGATTGCTGCATTTAATTTACTCTACTTTATGAATAATTTCGTTATTATTATAATTATTATTCGTGCAGCTACTGCGTGCAATTAGTAATGTTTTCCTTACATTGCTAGCAAAATAACGTTTAAATAAAATTGTATTACAGCAAGCTTTTCCAAGTTAAATAATTTTATTAATTTTTTTTTTACCGAGTTGGATAGTTATTTTCCCCAGCTGGATAAAGTATATTCTGTGCACCCCCTTCCACTTCTCTAATTTGAAGTAATTTTATGTTTAGTCCTACTGTATTGCAGGGGATAAATTCTCCTTTAAGTGGAAATCAAATTTGCGACTACAACATTCACTTTTAGCCAAACGTAGTTTAAAACAAATAAGTCAACAATGTTAAATTAATCTAGTCATTTCATCCAATTTACACCATACTCTCAAAAAGTTTAAACCACTTAAACTCATGAAGGATCCCAATAATTAAAAAAAAAGTTAAACGTTTTCGAATTGTTAGTTTTCGAAACGTGTAATTCAGTTAACTACTGTTATCTTACAATTCCTTTTCATTTTTCGTAGCTTATTGCACTAGTTTTGCCCTACAAACTTAAAAGTAACAGGTGAAGTACACAGATAAATAAAATAACACCACTGAGTCAAATTTGCATGCTATAGTTAAAAACGTGGGATGAGAAACGCAAAAACATATGCTCTGTGTTGCGCACATAGCGTGTTCGCTCCGTTTGCCAGCGCCAGCCGTTCCTGCTTCCTGCATGACGTCATCGCCCCAGGCGTTTTGAGCTCTTGGCGCAGCAAGCCTTACCTAGTGTAGAGAGAAGATAATCAAGATACCTTGCGACGAAATGGCGTGGCCGTTGACTTGGCCGCCTGCTGCCTATTATATATGTAGATTGTTGCTTATCATTACGCCTCCCTTCAAGTGCCATATTTATGCGTTTTAATTAGGTTGAATGCTTGCTATTTCAGGATTGCTGGTTGTTTACAAACAGTTGCACTGAAATTGCGGGAAAATTTAGTAGCCTACCTTCACGAAGCATAGCGTTTACAAGCTTTGTTGGAAAACAACATTGTGGATTTTGTTGGATTTTAGCGCTTATTTTGTGGTAAATAACAGATTGGCATATTGGTTATTGCAGTGTTTTAGTGTTGCATATTATGTATGTTTAAAGGAAAACTGCATTTAAAGGACCGGTATAATCTTTTTTTTTAAACCAGAAATTGGACATTTTGGTGATTTTGACTGATTTAAGCCTATAAATTCCCTAAATCAAGTGTTATTTAACCTAGTTTATTTTCCACCATAGAAAAAATTATTTGTGGTAGTGTTTCATGATTTACACCATATTATTGCCCTTATCAGTGTGTTAGCTGCTATATAGCTTATTATTTAAAGGAATTTTCAGCGTTTTAAGTACAAATTGCAGTGATTTTTTTTTTTTTGTGTGTACTAATTTGAAATATTGAGTTAAAATAAGGCTTATAACTAAAAATAACCTTAAAATCTAGTATTAAATCATGCCTAAAACTAGACAAAATCGTGCTAAAGGCACTGGGCAGGTTTCTCAAGGGGTAGACCAATTAGAAAACCCTCAACTCGCCTAGATTTTGTAGAATTCACTGACGGTTCAGTCAGCACCCCAAATCTGGATAATACTAATACTACTCCAGATGTATCTGATTCAGAATCAGACCATACTATTGATACCATAGATGATGTAAATGATGTATTAAATTTACCACCACTTAGACGAGTTCAATCTCGTTCAACAAACAGGTCAAATCGAAATAGAGGTAAATCTAGAGGTAGACTGCGTTCTAGATCCCCACACGATAATCTTGTACCACGGGATTCTCAGGTGCCCTCAAATAACTCTCAAGTACCGTTGAATTCTCAGGTTCAAATCAACCCAAATGTGCCCTCAAATTCAAATATGTAATCAAATTCAAGCAACCCGTTAAATCTAACAACACTACTAAACCCTCATGTGTCATCGCATTCCCAAATGCAAAATAATGATCAAATGCCAGTTAACGTTCAAATTCCGTTAAGTAATCAAGCACAAAATCAGTCTCAAGTTCCACTCGCCCCAAACGTAGTAGTAAATTCTCAAATTCTACCAGATAATCGTACACCGTTAAATGTCACGCCAAATCATAGTAACGGACAGCAGTCAAATAGCGTAGACGAACATTTGGTTCAAAGAATTTTAGACCATACTTCGGCTACATGTTTACAAGCAAATAATGACAATGCTAGGTTAGCTAGTGAAAGTCAACTAGAAGTGTTAAAAACTATAGCGGAGTCATTTCTAGTCATTCAAAATAAGGATCCACAGGAAAAATCTAGACTTTGGGAGGAACTACGTGCATCAAAGAAAGCAATTTGCCTTTCTCAGGTGACGATTCACTAGATATTTTCACATTTTCGTTAATGGTAGAAAATCTACGCACCCTTGATTCTACATTAAAAGATAACGAGCCGATTTCAGTTGCATGCAGCAAATGCACGAGAGAAGTAGCGATTTTCCTAGCTATGAATCCCCACATTGCTAAATCTCAAACTTTGCTAGCATTTAAGGAAATTTTATTCGATAGATTTGGTTGTGGAGGTGAAGTTTAAACGAAGGTGAAACTATCGAAGCATTTTCAGCCAGGTTGGGGAAAATGGCTTCACAGCTTTGGAGAATTAAACCTACGGACAGTCGGACACCCCAGCTCAAAGGGAATTTAAACAAATAGCTAAGGACGACGGTATGCGTTCAGCTTTTCTGCACGCAATGCCATCAGAAATTGAAGCACATTACTTCTCAAATGCACACTTCATTTCGTAACATGTACAACGCAGCTATTTACAAACGTTCAGTTTTGGCTGGTTGAGCGGATTTAGGACTAGTGTTATTACCTTGACAGTCAGCCGAAACTGCAGTAGATAAACAAACTTCAAACACGGAAGTAAATAACCCTGCTTTCGGCACAATGCTTGACAAAATCAACTCGTTACAGAAATGGATAACTAAACTGCAAAATGCTAAACCTAAACTAAACAAGGCTAAGGTTAGCGCCGTTAACACTAAACTACCAAACACTAAACAGTGCTATCGCTGTTTAGGCCGCGGGCATTTCAAAAATGAATGCCAAACCAAAACCGAGAATGTGCAACCTTGTAGGCAACGTAACGAGGAACGTTGGGGCACTCCCGACAACCCACCCAGAAATGAAAATAATTACAGAGGTAGAGGCTGTCGCGGAGGTAATGGATACAGGGGTAATAACCGTGGAAAACGTGGAAACTATTTTTCAGGATTTGAAAACAGGGATTCGTATCGATTTAACAAGAAACACAACAACCCTTATGCATTTCAAACTAATAACGGGTATAACAACTCAGGTGACCAACAAAATCAAAATAATGGCAATAACAATAATAACGGTAGACAAAACCAAAACCAGCAAAGGCAAAATAATAACGGTAACCAAAATCAGTTCCCAAAACACGCTACAGACGTAAACCAGGGTAACAATTGTAATCAGTGTGATAATAATTCAAAAAACGAGCTAGTAGCCTGAATATCGACAGGGATTCAGGTCAAATAAACACTCGGTTCGAACAGAGCAGTGACGATCAGACTCCACACGTCAGCTCAGTTCAAGCTCAAACACCTGTTAACCAAAATAATGAAATAAATAGTGCTCACAAGTTGAAGGCGAAGTGTATTCCTTTATTTTCGAATGACGTAGCAAACAAATTAATGCTCAAACTGTATTCCGATGCAGAATGGCATCACAGAAACTTGCTTTACCAGATTGTACAATAGTGTTACCACGTTTAGCATCATATTTTGCAGGGACGTCTATCCCCCCCCCCCCCACAGACGATGGCGCGACTTCCCCCCAATTCTTGGTCGTCGCGCAGTTTCATATCATTATGTACATTTTTTCCGTAGAAATAAACTCGCACTACTCGTGAGCTGAATTACTACGACTTGCCTTTACCATGTTTATGATGTAGCCCAAGCGAAAAAATTGCTTTTCCAACATTTACCTGCATTTGGACTGAATTTTGTAAAACTATGTGACACAGGCAAGCCAACCTGGAGGAAGGCACCTTTACTAAACTGGACGATGGCCTAACTTGTGAGATCACAGCACAGTCGGGATAGAAGCAAAGCTCAGTTTCTCCGATGTTTACGTAAATTGCAACATTTGACATTTAATTATTATTGATATATTATCAACACCAAACACTGAAAATTCAAGCGCACACCCTTTATTTTATTTGCCTATTACTATCAACGCTCAGTTTGAAAGTGGTCGTGTGGCTGAGCAGTGGTCTGAAAGACTGGAAGGGGGACATGGCAAAACCGTGCCAGTCTGTGCCAACTAAGCAAGTGTGAATGTGACAGAATACATCCATTTGGCGGCATTGGGATATATTCTGGCCAATCGTTCCCTGCTGTGGTGGTAAGTTTCCCAGATCGAATCCCCGGGCTTGCCCCTCTATTACACTCCTTTCTCCTTTAAAACGTCGAGTAATATTCAAATCTTGGTCATTACTACAATTTTAAATAAATTTGTTGAGCCTTTCATCATGATATATTGATATATATATATATTTTATTTTATTTTATTAATATGTATTTTATATTTGTATTTTATATGTTATTTTATATATATGTATTTATACAGGGTGTCCAAAAACACCCCAGTCCAGCCTCCTAACTTTTGAAGGGGTTGAAAAAAGATAGTGAAACCCTGGCAATATAGGTTTGGTTAAAGGATCTACCTTTGCGTACAACTGGCATTTCGCCTGCACCCCCCCCCTTCCCTGGGGGAGCCCCAGGTGCCCCAACTCAGAAATTTCCAATGAAATGAGGGGTAAAGGATTACCTTATGTGAAAGGTCTTCATTAGACGAGTAAAATCCCGCAATGAGAGCTTCGATACGATGAGCACATCCAAAATGGCGGCCATGCAGCCTTTTACTCGCTTAATGAAGACCTTTCAAATAAGATATTCCTTTACCCCTCATTTCATTGAACATTTCTGAGTTGGGACCCCTGGGAAGGCGAACTGCCAGTTGTACACAAAGATAGATCCTTTAACCAAACCTACATTGCCAGAGTTTCATTATCTTCTTTCAACCCATTCAAAAGTTATAAGGCTGGACTGGGAGTTTTGGGACACCCTGTATATATATATACATATATATATATATATAACATTTTTATTTCAGCATTTTGTTCTTAACGATAAATTAACTAACAGTTTCTAACCAAAAATAAATATTTCGGTTCTTTTTAATTTGTTCTTTGACTACTGCCAAAACGCAGATTTTAAGTAAAAAGTACGTGCTTAAAAATTTGTTGAAAAATATAGCATTGCCCTGAAGCCGGCAAAAAAAGTAAAGATCTTAAAAAAAAAAAAGGGGGGAGGGGGCGGGATAGCTAGCCTTGCGCCACAACTCATGTTACAAGTCATGGAATAATTCTTTTAAATAAAATATCACATTCACACAATTGCCTTTAAAATGAACCAAAAACGGAAATACAAAAAAAGCTCGCGTTGCGTTTACTTGTTTCCTCCGTTCCGTTACAATAAATGCTTTGAAAAAATTAAAAATTTTCCCATAACAGCTGGGTAAACTTTCAAGGATATTTAGTTCATAAATTCATTAGCACATTGAGTTCTAGAGTATGGACAAATGGGGGAGCAAAACTGTTTTGCGTCACGAAATCCATAGAACGCAAGCAAAAAGCAGCTAAGTCTGCTTAAACATTTCCCGTGTTCGGTAACCCATTAATTTCCAGCCTTAACTTTAACGTATTATTTTATTAGTTTTCGACTACTTTTTTGTTGCTGTATTGTGTCAAATAAACAGTAAAACCGTAAATGAGACAGGGGTGCCCACATGGGGGGGGGGGGGAACGTGAGGAACATCACAATTTTTTTTTGGGTGGGGGAGGGCCTCCCCAACCAATAAGCTAGCCAGCTGTAAAAACGAGAAGTTAATATCATTATTATCATCACACAACGAACAATACAGAACCTCGTGTACGAAAATCACACTTATAGAAATAATGTAGTACAGAAAACCACTTTTATGATCGCACACGTTTCGACTCGGGAGTGCATGACTAATTCGAACTGGCGGCAACCCAATACTAGGGGTGTGCGATCACAACTTTTTCAAGTCGAGTCGAGTTCGAGTCGAGTTGGGGGTTGAGTATCGAGTTTCGAGTCGAGTTCGAGTTTTGAGTATGTTTTTATAAACTAAGAATAACTCGGGGAATTCTATGATTTTTCAGAAAAAAACCTGGAAAACTCCGGGAGAAAAGCAAAGCCAGGTTTTTGGGCCAAGGCCAAAGTGCATTAAACACAGTATGTTAAGACATTGTGGTAAAAATTATATCTTAATACTTTTGTGTTGAAACCTAAAAGTTCAATAAATAGACCTGATTTCTTGCAACATGTCAGCCATAGAATCAAGTAAAACTGTTAACCCATCTGTGAAAAAATTTCCTATCAAAAAATTACGGTAAAAAACCTGGAAATTGACCTCAACTACTCTGAAAACCTGGAAAACTCAGGGGGAATTCTTTCAGTATTTTGGTGGGAACCATGCAAACGCTGAACCAAATAAATTAGTTTTTCCTGTATCAAAAACACTACACACCAGTCAGTATATAGCTACAGGAAATATTCCACAGTTTTTAAGCATTTTTTCTACAAAACTTAAGTAAATGTGGTAAGTTTTGTTGCAATTTTTGAAGATACTGCGATCTTTTTTGCTAAAACTCAACATAGATCTCCTCTGTCCCAAACTGAAGGTTGTAGAAGTGAGAACGTCTCAGACTGACTGACAGAAGCAAAAAGGAGTAACGAGATTCCCATCGCGATACTCCATAAAACTCGAAACTCGAAAATTTCGAGTTTAAAGTTTTAGGATCGAGTCGAGTTTACACAACGAAGTCAAACTCGAACTCGACTCGAAATTTCGAGTTTTGCACATCCCTACCCAATACATTCCCAGATCACTGACATATTTCTATATTGGCTTTTAATTTTGTGTATTCAAAACCCCCCCCCCCCCCAAACTTCATAAAAGTTGTGTATTTCGCAGCATGATTATTCATTGAGGCCCAATCAATCATGTAACAAAATATACAATTATCGGAAAATTGGTGGCGGTAGAGGGGGTGATGGAAAAAACTTAGGGGGAACTCATACTTTTCATGGGGGGGGGGGGGGGGCACCTGATCGACTATATAAGACTGTATAAGGAATATTTGGCTGGTTCAGTTTGCAAAGCAACCATGAGCAACCACGACCATTATTTTTGTATTCAGTATTGAACTAGTATCACTACTGACATACTCATGAATTACACTCGTAACAAGATTCGTATTGCTTTAGTGGAGAAATCAAATGTTGTTGATGGGGTGAATAATACCGTCTACAACATAACAGTTGGCGCTGATAATACTGTCCAAGATAGGTCTTGCAATTGGCGAATACTTCCATACTTGGCACTTGGTAACGTTTCGTACAAGTTGCCTTATTATTACCATGAATTTATAGGTTATTTCGTGTTATCTGTTCATACATGAATGTGCTAAGTAATATTTAAGAAAAATAAAGTTGCTTACCGTCGGAATGAGCTAACTTTCTTTACGAACGCAGCGTCGCATTGATTTCCATCCAGCACTAGCCTATGCAGTGGACAAACAACGTACCACGAGAGAAAAGAACATCAGAGCTGTGCAATGTTTAACGCAGCTGCCCCTTGGTGTTCTATGTGCTTTACTGCATTGCAGTAACGTTTTCAGTCAACATCACAGGAATCTGTAGCGCGCTTTCGTGACACACGGATAGGGGATATAAATAAAATGAAACCTTGCAGGCGCATAGTTTCAATTTAAACCAAACTGTACAACATATAAAGTCCCACTTCCTTCAGTACTACACTGTAGTTTCACGTGCTCACATATATATTTTTTTCACTACTCTACTATTTGTTATTTATTCCCCCTCCCCAATTCTACGTGAATACCCATTTTTTATGCTTCCGGGGGGGGCCCCCCCCCAGAGATCGTCAGGGGCGCATGAGCACCATCGACCTCCCCGCGTAGACGCCCCTGATATTTTGGTAAAGTTCCTTCAAAATATGTAGTAAGATCGATTCAGGGTAATCGAAATCTTGTAAGTGAATTCACAGAAGCTTTAAAAACGGTAAACAAAAGTCGGGCGAGCAGCGGCGACGTGGACGGGTAGCAGTAGGAGAGAGGATGGGATCCGTGGCCTGAGAGATGTCTGAAAGGCTGGCTTCCATCATAAGGAGATGACCGAAAGACAAATAATCCACTTTCTGGTAATGGGGAGACGTCGAGTGTCGTTGACGATATGAACGTCCTGGACTAAGCCGGGCGCGCAGCGGTCGTCGTGGACGGTCGTAGTTGCGGCAGGAGGGAGTACAGTATGTGTGGTTGGGGCGATGACCGAAAGGTTAGCTTCCATCTCAAGGAGATGACCAAAAGGCAAAATCCAATTTTCCGGTAACGGGGCGACGTCTGCGTTGTTGATGACATGAGCATCCCGGACTAAGCCGGGCGGGCAGCGGTCGTCGTGGATGGTCGAAGTTGCAGCAGGAGGGAGTACAGCATCTGTGGACGGAGCGACGACCGAAAGGCTAGTTTCCATCACAAGGAGATGATTGAAGTCAAAAATCCAAACCATTGGTGACGGGAAAAACGACAGCGTCGTTGACGACGTGAACGTGTTTTGCGGCAGGCGTTGGAGGAGTCAGGACGACATGTGAACCGGTGCGATAGCATAGTGGCGAAAAACAGAGTCGACGAGGTTGTGAGCTTCGCTGCAAGTGACGCATAGTTCTCTGTGGACGATTTAGACGATAATTCGAGTGGGGAGTTGTTGACCCAAAGGTCCGCTTGAGACGAAGCTTCACGGATTTTCCGTTTGGCGTCCCGTTAAAGCGCTTTAGTACGTCTTACATCTTCTGCCAAGACCGAAAGGACGGGAGGAGGTGGAGTGCGTTGGTCGTCTTGTAATGGGGAGTCGTTGGCGACGTGCATGTCCCGATCTGAGCAGGGCGTGTAGAGGTTGACCGAAAGGACGGGAGGAGGCAGAGTGCGTTGGCCGTCTTGTAATGGGGAGTTGTCACCGTCGTTGGCGACATGCATGACCCGTTCTGAGCCGGGTGTGTAGCAGTCGTCGCGGACGGTCGGGATAACAGGCATCCGAGGCGAGAGTGATTACCGAAACGGCCGCTTCTATCGTTGGAGAACCGAAAACCAAAATCCAGGCCGAAAGGCGGGAAACGAGGTGACGCGTTGGAACCTCTGGAGGAAAATGAATGGCGAGACCGACCACGCTCTCGCTTATATGGGGAGGCCTGCGCATGCGCAGAGGGTAATGCAAGCTGGCGTCTACAAGCAACTGAAAAACCTCCAGCGAGACATTAATTGAGGACAATGTAATGCTAAAATTATCAGGTTAATCTGTTGGCAAACAAAGAAACTTACATTTACACATCAGCATGAACCAAAACAGCCATCACCAACCATTACAGGCAACAATGTCCAAAGGTTATTAACCACGACAACGCTTACAACAATATATGCATGCAACCATTGTGTAAGGTTTATAATTAATTATAAATATTAATTATGAATTATTAAGGTTTAATTTAGCCTTAATTGCGTTAATCTAACAATATATCGGGATCGGTACAGATACCGAGCTCTAGTGTTGGGCGGTAAACCGGTTCTCACCAGTGTGTTAAAATACTGGAATTGTTTCAATACAAAAAAAGGAATGAATGTATTTATTGGAGCCGTGGCACGTTGCCATGCGCCCATCCTAACAATACAGTAACTAATGCTCCATACAAACCTTACTAACTAAAATATACACTACATGCTTGCTGTAAGTCTCTCGTATTTCCTAATTGTAAGGCCTTACGAAGATAGCAGAATTATACAGACGTACCGGCTGTTACTAATACAATAATACTGACTACAGCACATAAAAGTACCTAATGAGCAAAGTAAGGGAGTCCACACAAGATGCTTGGGCCGAAACAATTTAATTCAGTTATTTAGGGTTATGGTTATCCCTCCTTAAAATTAAAGCACTCCAGTAATAATTACGACCAAGGGAGAAATAAGAAAGGGGGATTTTAGATAAGTGCGCTCTTTCTCAACACTAAACCAGACTTAATCTCTAAAGGCGGGAAGCCCCTTTAAAATTTGGCTAGTCCAATATTGTCAAAAATCAACTTAACTCAGAAATAATGCTGCTGGGATCCGGCTCCTGAGGGCTCAGTAACTGGTAGCTTTTGAGGTCCAAAGAAGATGGAAGAGAGAGTGAAAGACGCCAGGGTTCTTCCTTTTAAAGGAGCCCCACATCCTGGTCTATTGTATTGCAGAAGATGTACAATTTGATGCTGGGATGAGGAGGAAGCCGATTGGTTCTGGAGCCGGAACACTGATGTATACTGAGTATCAGGATAGGGCCACATGTGGCAGCAATTAAAAGTGCATGAGGCTGAAGCCAAGTGCACCGAGTGTCGTCTGCTAAGCTGAAGCTAATGTTAAAGGGATATTCCTCCCACCACATCAAGTAAGGCCCAAAGGTCTATTTCCTTACCGTTAGTCAATCCCTTGCTAAAAATCCATTTTAAAATGTGACGTCTAGGAGATTTTCTGTTGAATAATTGTTAACTTATTTACTGCGTCCCGCAGTATATGATCCTTTCGCGCACTTACAGTAATCATGACGTTTCATCTCTGTGTGTGCATGTACTAATTTTCTAATAATTACCATAAGATCAAAAATCTAAAAGTCTAATGCGGTAAAAATTAAATTAATTATTCCAATAGATCGCCGAAGCAAAATTGTAACACTAGCCTAAAAAATTATAAATTGTGATGTTAAAACACGAGAATCATTCCGGTTTGTGACAACACAATCTTTAACTTGATACTGTTTCGTGTACTATTCCCAAAGCCAACCGAGACAGCAGCTACCACCCCAGCCGACCTTGGTGCTGGTGAATGTGCGGATGGCGATCTGCGAGTGGCTGTTATAATGCAGGCCCGGTGTCCCTTTAACCTAATAATAATAAATGGATGTTGTAATACTGTTGCTGTTAATAAGTTAATGTTATATCGATAGAGAGTATCGGTTGTGTGTCGGTAGAGTTACCGGTACCGATATTTTATGTCGGAAAGTGCTAATTTTGAAAATATTTACAAAATAAGGTAGGTCGTTACCCCAAGTAAGGAGTAGCCTATCTCCGTAATATTTATTTTTTAATTAAGTACGTCTGATTAACTTATTCCATAATATGATTGTATTGGCTGGCAATTGCCGGAGTAAACTTCCTGTTCCCAACGCAAGGAAAAGTCTTGGGATATACTAAGAATGCCCTTAATTTCAAATGTTGTTAAGTTTTCCTCAAGTAAAATCCTTGTGTACAAGTCACAGATGTCGAATTCGTATTAATAATAATATAATAATAAATTTATTTAGCTCGTAGGGTGAAAGGGAGGTGCAAGGGATCGCCTATTGAACCGCTGACAGCAGACCCAAGGAAAAAGAAGAAAAAGAAGATGGTAGGGAACTGGAAAATTATGGATCCCAAATAGAATGTTCAGAGCGATGAAGGAATGAGCGAAGGGTGGAAGTGGTTAAACGTTTTTTGAAGGAGACAAGAGATGGGGCTAAAACAGAACATTGTTGAGAGAGTTCCAAATAGGAACCACTGTGGGAGTTTCAATGGTAACATGGAGTGTATAATCTTGTACGTTAAGATCAGATCGGCCCTCAAGCGTTTGCATTCGAGGGTTTCAAGGTTAAGAAGATGAAGTCGTTGATTGTAAGGAAGAGAACGCATGCCTGGCAACGATTTAGTGTGTTTCCTTTGAACAGATTCAATCCGGTCAATGTCAGAAAGGAGATTTGGCGACCAGACCTGACTTGCATACTCAAGGATAGGTCGGACGAAGACCTTGAAAGCCCAAAAACCAGCATTATGATTTCCAGAATTAAAACAGCGATGCACCATGGCTGATCGACGGTTTGCTGCAGCAGCAATGGAAACACAATGCATAGTAAATTTAAGATCATGTTGAAACCAGGCGCCAAGATCGCGGATGCAATCAATAGTTTCTGTAAGAGGGAAGTCATCTAAAAAGTAATGTAGGCGGTTTGGAGTTTTGCAATGGAAAACCAGTGGCATTTGTCAAATGAAAGAGGGAGCTGCCATTTAAATGACCAAGAGAGGACTGAGTTTATACAGGATTGGAAGCAAGATGCATCAGCTGGTGTGACGAATGGGGAGTGAAGTTTGAGGTCATCTGCATATTTTTCTTGGGAAACAGTACTTTCATGAATGGTCAGATCATAAAGAAAAATGATGAATAGGAGTGGCCCCAATACGGAGCCCTGAGGCACACCACTGATTAAGTGTCTAGGTGAGGAAAATTCCCCCTCAACGATGACGAGCTGGGTACGCCCAACCAAGAATGCAGAGATCCAAGACAGCAAACGTCCTTGGAAACCAATTGAGTAAAGTTTAGATAATAATTTTGAATGGATGACCGATTCAAAAGCCTTTTTAAAGTCGAAAAGTATGACGTGAGTGGGAATGCCGAGATCAAGTGCCTCGGACCATTTGTTAACGGCCAAAAGCAGTTGATGTACCGCCGATCGACCAGGCAAAAAAACGTACTGGTCAGGATGAATGAGGTGCGAAGCATTTATATGAAACATCATAGTGTCCCGAATCATGGATTCCATAATTTTGCAGGGAACCACAGTTAGGGATATTGGTCGGTAATTTTTGGGATCAGAGGCGTTACCCTTTTTAAATATAGGGACAACAGATGCAGTAGACCAGAGGTGTGGAAGAACACCTGTGGACAAGGGCTGGTGCAATTTGGTCGCCAATTTTTTGGTAAAAGAAAGAGGAAAAACCCGCTGGGTCGACGGAGTGATAAGGCGACAAAAACGAAAAAGAGAAGAATGGTTGGCTGTAACAAGGACCTGTTTTTCCTGCTCGATGGCAAGGTGCCTAACACAGCGAGAGTAGGACGCTGCCACGCAGCAAGTTTTTTTTGTTCGAAGACGAGGAAGCTCCTTGGAGTGTACCCTTCGCTGGACCAAACGACGGGAGGACGTGCGTGTGCAAAGGTCGGTGCAGTTGCGCAGAATAGACAAGAAATGGTTCCAAGCGTGGTTTACATCAGTTAGGTTACTAAGTTCAGAAATCCAATCAACACGGTTGTTTCACGTAACCTGTTGAAGTCAGTTTTGTATTGCGTTCGACCAGGACGAGACGCCATGGTGTAGCTTGAAAGCGACCATATTATGGTCACTAGTACCAAGTGGCTCGACAACATCGACGTCGACCCTTTCATCATTGGTGAGGATAACATCAAGGATATTTTGACCAAACATAGGCTGCGTGACCAATTTAGCAAAACCACAGTCAGATGTGTCATCCAGGAAGGTATTGTGAATATAATCAGTGGAGGAAAAAGTATTCCAGCGGTTGGAAGATTACGGTCACCAAGGACAATATTTGAACAATCCTGGACCAATGCAGACTTAATGTAAGTAGCAGTCTTGGAAAGTGTAACAACATCATGACCATGTGGAATATATGACAGAATGAAGTTTAATTTAGATTTGTGGATCTTCACAGCAAATGATTCAACATTGTCTGCAGAGCTGCACAAAAAAAGACAAATATCCTTACGGTAAATTAGAGCAGTTCCACCCGCGTGGGAGCCACGATCCCGGCAGATGATATCAAAGAGACGACCATTAAGTATTAAAGCATCTGGAATTGTGTTATTAAGCCAAGTCTCTGTCACAAAAATCAATTCAAATGTGTTTGATGACAAAAGTCAATGGAAAACATGGAGGTTAGTAAGTAGGCTACGAGCGTTAAGGAGACAGCAGTTCAGGTTATGCGTAATTGCGTAGATCATTTCGAACGAAAATCATAAGTAGTGGTACTCGGTGGATAACCAAAGAAAGGTCTGCAGCAATGGCACAGAGGCAAAATGGGGTTGGGAG
Organism: Lithobius niger; assembly: GCA_023313725.1. Classification (NCBI taxonomy): domain Eukaryota; kingdom Metazoa; phylum Arthropoda; class Chilopoda; order Lithobiomorpha; family Lithobiidae; genus Lithobius; species Lithobius niger. Next base: position 298,300 of record JAHWFP010243883.1, read on the forward strand.
CGAGAGGAATTGGTAAAAAAAGACAGATTACAGTTCCCATTTAAATTCAATAGTTTTCCGATGGATCATCAATAAACAAGTGTGGATTTCGATCAGCAGCAATATGTAGAATCTCTTCAGAAAGTTGTCTCTTTCCCATACTGGTCAGGTGCACGCTGTCCCGAGCCATTACAAATCTGTTCGAAAAAATATGATGGTCCATCGAGATAAAATTCCAATTTTCGCGGATGCAGCGTGTACGGAGAAGAGAATTGACACAGCCAACCTAACGGTCAGCATCGGTGTTAAGGTCGTTAAAAACGAGGAAAAAATCCGATGAAGGTGACTCTGGACAAAGGTATAATATTGCGTACCTCGATGGCAATTTTGGCAAGATTTTCAACGATGGTTTCCTGGTGGTCACTGTTAATGTTATTGGATCCTGCACAAAGCACAACGTGTACATTTTGATCTGCGTTCTTGAGGATCGAGTTCAATCTACTTGGGATTTGCTGGACGATGCAGCCTGGGTAGGTCCAGGTGGCGGATTTGGCATTATTGTTTGATTTTAAAGCATGCACATTAGAATCACCTAGGATTACAATTTGGTTTTGTGGAGCGTTGGCACTATGAGGGTTTTCACTGGATTTTTGTTTGCCACTGGTTGGGTTGTATTTGTCAAGGCGTGCAATAATATCACGGTTAGCGCTCGCAGGGGGCTGACCAATCACAGCTTTATTTTTTGTGGAACGTGGCAGTTGATGTTTATATTTAGGCAGTTGACGAACTGTAATAGAAGAAGGTAGAATGAAGTTTGTTCCTGGTTTCACACGGGCCCCTGAACAAGGCTGAGCAGAGATAGCAGTTGATATAAGAGACACATGAGAAGATAGGAGTTCGGGAAGACCATCTGCATTGGAAGACAATAAGCTTTTCACTTCGAAGGACAAATTTGGCTTCAAATTGCACGGCGTATTTACAGATGTGTATTTATCGCAGTGATCAACTCCGGGTGTCCTGTGGAAGACCTTGCCTATTAGGAATCCTAAATTTCTATCTGGGGTGGAATGATTGTTAAGTGGGCCTGATTGGTGGTCGATGAGCCTGTATGTTATTTTCGCAAAGTTTGACGAGTTCGCACGCAAAAGGAGAAGTTTTCCTAAGGTGAATGTTGATAATCGTATTATTTTATACTTACTGTGATAGCATATACCTTCATGAACTATGCATGTCAGACAGTTTTATTTCGCAACAATTCGATGTACAATCATATGGTAATAATTGAGCAATTCGATTTTGACCTTTGTCACATTTGCGGTCAATAAAATTTTCTGAAAATCGACTGTTGCATTTTTGATTTTGCTTAACTAGATGTAATGTCTTAATTAAAATGCATGTATGCACTCACTCCTATCTCATAGTTTTGTTTTTCGATTCTATGACTTAGGCTTCTTTTTTCCTTTAACGTTAGTGATTTTATGAGATCAGGAGCTAAAATACATTTCATTGCTCTTTCGGAGCTTTTGGATCTTGAACCTTGTTTGCTGGATTGCAGCATGATTCAAGTGTTCTGTTTTGTATTTTCGTTTCTGATACGTGACGACTGCTGAAACTAATTTCGTTGCAATAACGTCCTTGATACACTGGTTGGCTGTTGTTAGAGCACCCATGCTTGTCATTACGTATACCTTCCTGTTGAGAGGTACAACTTCCTGTTGAGAGGTACACTTCCTGTTGAGTGGTACACTTTCCTGTTCAGAGGTCCATCTTCCTGTTGAAAGGTTTACTGGCCTGTTGAAAGGTTGTTCTCTGAAACAAGGGAGAGGAATTTCAGGTGTAAACTGTTTTCGCTCTGTTTCGTACATGCGTACGTATTTATAACGGTTCCTAAAGTTCAAACATGTTATTTCCAGTCCTAACATTTCCTGAAAAACAATATTTTATTATTAATTTCTCCTTCGCCTGGTTATTACGAGAGTTATTTACGCTTGCGCTGTGGCCATGGTTGACTCACAGTGTTCGATTTCGCCTTCGCTAGTGTTGAGCGTGCGTGCGTTTTACTAGTGGCGCCATCTCGTAACGTGAAGGCGAGCTATTTCTGTATTGAAAGTCATTTTTGAAATCCGTTGTTCCGAGCGATGATGACCATCGCTCGGTTTTGATGGATTCACTGTTAAATATTCTACTTAATTAAATTCTTACAGTACTTGAGTAATTTTTTGATGGCGTAAGACGAGTTTAAGAATGTTTTCCTAGTTGTTTATCGGATTTTTGTGTTGTTTTTTCGCTACTTCGTGAAGTTGGTTTTTACAGAATAAAATTGATGGCGTGCCCAGGTGTGCCCCTTTCTTGCCGAGATCTTATGCAATGTTACAGAGTTATACAGCTGGGGGAGTTGCGTGGGGAAGAGAACTTTTTACAGGACCCTGGATTTTCCTGTCGTCTGGTCAGTTGGATTCAAAATTTCGACGAGATGGATGTGCCGCAACATAACCGCCGTTGCCTCGAGTCGCTTTCCCTAACGGACGGGGTGTCAACCCTGGTTGCCCCCAGCTGAGAGAGAATTCACTTGTTTTTCCCGACTTATGAGGGAAATTATCGGTTTCTTAGTAATTTCTTAGGCGTGATTTTTATTTGATCTTACGGTACTAGTTCATTACGCTGTGCATAGTGGTGATAATTTGATGATCTGTGATACTTATTTCCGATTGTTGCACCTGAAGAATTTTAAGGCCGCTGAAATTGGTAGCCGCGTTTCGTTGTTTGTTAAATGAACGCAGTTGATTTAAACATTTTTGTTGCTCCGAGTTAATTGTTAACGACTATTGAGCTTGTTAAACTAAAAAGAAATCCTCCGAAAAGTCATTCCTCAATATTGTTTTTTCCAAAATTGCTCTGGAAGGTACATTCCGTAATGGGGTAAGGAAAGTTCTTTACGGAGTCATCTGAACCTGTTTTTCTTTTGTGGGTGAGTAACTGGCAGGAATTTGAGGATGGGGTAATGTGAAATGTCCCCCCCCCCCCCCGGCTTTGCCTTTGGTTTATTTATTTCGAGCATTCGGCCGAAAAATACTGTTACCGTGTCTGTGGGATGCTGGTTAAGGACTACTGTCTATAGATATTGATTTGATAATATTCTAGACTACTGTCTATAGATATTGATTTGATAATTTTCTGGACTACTGTCTATAGATATTAATTTGATAATTTTCTAAATGATGAGTTTGTTAGCCGAAACGTGTTAGTTCGTCAAACAAAAATAATCGTGCTTTGCCTGGAATTAAGGGGGAGGGGGTGATGTTCTGGAAAACGTTGCGTCCGACAGTCTAGTCTTACTTTTGTAATTTGTGACTGAACTCGAAAAGTTCTAGTTTGCAACTAGTTGATGTTGGCTCTCACTACTTTAAAGTTTTTTTTTTGAAAAGTAAACAAATTTCCGAAAATATTGATTCTGATGCTTGGTCTCGTTCAACTATGACGAATGGGACACAATGTTCGCCGAGGGGGTGTCCAGGGGTAAAGGGGGGGGGGGG
>JAHWFP010243883.1:301911-318807 GCA_023313725.1 Lithobius niger
GTACGCCGCGGGGCCCCCCCGGGGCCACGGGGGGGGGGTGGATGTTCTGGAAAATGACGACTATAACTTATTTTAATTCTATCTGTATTTGCTAGATTAGTTTAACTTCGTGCTTGACTCCTTTGGTTTCTTACAATTTTTGATTAATGAATCGTTAACCAGACAACAATATAATTGAGTTAACGTGAAAGGGGGGGGGGGGGGTCCTAGCTTAGGTCAATTGCAATCTCGAAGTTTAGGTTCGTAACAACGGGTTAGACTTATTAGTTTAGGCGTTACTGTTTTAATGAATGTTTGAAGACATTGTTCTATTCTATTCTAGAATTCTCCTGCGAGTCCGGGCCCAGTCGGTACTCAAGATGCCGACGAAGTTAGGGAAGGTGTTAGTCGTGCAGTCGGCTGGCTGCTCGACGAAACCGAAATCCTAACTTCCGGACCCACCGCTACCCATTCCCGCTATGGTGATCTTCGGGTTTCCGCTGCTCCTGAAGTTGTTGCCGGACCCTCTACGCCAGGGGGCTGTCCGGCTCCAGGAAACACGACGAAATCGACTTGACGAGAAGCCCGTCAACATTCCTGCCCCTGCTGAAGAAGATGAAGTCCAGGTCATTGGGGGGGCACATCGCTCCCTTCCGTATTGTGCGGGTGGGCCACAAAAAACGAAAAATTGTACCGGTCCTTATGGGCTAATTGTCTATAAATAGTTACCATCCCGTTTTCTTGGATCATTAAATTTGGATCATTTGCTTTTGCGTCATAGGTTACCCTTTTCCTTATTTTATGTATTTTTCCCTGTGCTTATGCTTTGAATTTTTCGTCTGTCGTGCCTGACGAAACTACATAGTTCTTATTTTACTTATACGATTTCTATATCAGCTTGATTAGGTAGGCCTTTACTGTATTTAGGGGGTCATGCTTGATATAGGTGACCATTCTTAACACAAGAGGCCGTGGTTAATATATGCGACCATGGTTGGAGCTCCTGATGGCCTTAGTGGCACGTACCTCAATTGATATTTTTTTTTCTTCACTTGTGTTTGAAAGGTGCGACATGACGGGACTCGACGTCGTTTCGATACGATACGGTAATTTACAGATGCCATCCGTACATAAATTTAGCATGTACGGCTGCATATGGATACCAAGGTTGATCGTACGTAGTTTTTAGGGATTATTTGTACGTTTAACGTACGATTTTCGCTGGGGGCAATTCTTTGCCCGCCATTGTTCGAGTTGGAATTCCGCATACTGGGTTGCATGTACGTGCTTATTGGATTGAACTAAACCATTACGGTTTTCTTAGTACTGAATTCTTAGTTATGAGGTAAACTTTGATTTAACGTAATTCTAAAATTCTTAGACGTGAATGTCTTCTTTTAACTGCCCATACTTTTGCTCGACGTATCTGTTTACGTCACGATATACCACGTGATAGCCTAACTAACACAACTTGGCATCGTGCGTCCTTGGCAAAATTACTTAATGTTGCTAATTAATTCTCTTAATAAGTGCGCAATTCCAATTCGTATGGTCGTCGAAACTGAACACAAAATCGTCATTTTTGACCTGATGTGTGTCGCTACTTCCCACGCATCAAACACATAAACACCTTTTCCCCCGAATGTTATGGGGAACTTATGAATTTTTTAATGATTTATTACCAATAAAATTCGTAAAACGACTCGTGCTGATACCTGGGGTAATCTTATGGTAAGTTCGCAACTTATTAACCAAACTTTAAAGATATCGACTGAATTTCTATGGAGCTCAACCGCATACTTCACATTTGTGGATCTTTCTCCATTGTCAAGGTAGGTTCGAGCCAAATTCTGACACTTGTTTGTTGAGTGCGAACGAATTTATTTATTTGTTGGTTACTTGACGTTTTGCTATAATCTACGGCTGTCGTTACGATCGTACGAATTCACTTTGCCGTGTAATTTTGACATTACAAATTTGGTTTAGCAAATCGTACGTACCTATTGCTACGAATTTTCCTTTTAAATTTCAAATTGGCTTGCTTATTACGATGTGCTACATAATTAAATAGTACGACGGAACGATTCTCGGTTCGGTGCATCTCAATGTCATTTCGAGCGCTTGAACACGCATTTCACATTTGTACGACATTTCTCCAGTGTGAAGGGGGGGGGGGGGGGGATTGGTTTCGCTACTCGTTATCCTGCACTAATGCTTGATCGAAATTCCGCTTACGCCCAATTTCTGGAGTATTAGTGCTGGAACGGGTTAGGTAATCGTGAGTTGGGTGTAATTTACGCTTTTCTTCTAATTGTTGCTGCTTAAGTCTTAACGTTTCTGTAACGTTGCAGACGTGCGAGGTTTGCATAGCTTTGACTTCCCTGCTCCGTTGGTTGGAGTGGGGGCTTGCTGAGGGTACGCTTGACGTGGGGGGCCAAGCTGAGGGTTAGCTTGTTGTGGAGGGGTAAGCTCTTGCTGAGGGTGCAAGAAAGGTGCATCGATTTCTGCAGCGTGGCCGCTTGGGTCGAGATGTAGTTTGGAATCAAATCTTGGATTTCTTGTTCGGATCCATTTATTCCTCCGCTCTGGATTTCTGCTAAAACCTGGTCGTCCGGCATTGAGAAAGGCTGTATCGCATTTCTTGATCGCATGAAGTAAGGCCTAAAATGATTGATGTGAACTCGGAACAATCTTGAAGGGAACCAGGTAGAGCACCGCTCTCATGATGACTGGATTTATGAATTCTACTAGTCTGCATAGTCCAACCCGCAGTTTACTGGAAATTTCTTCTATCTTCACAAAGGATTTAATTAAAAGATAATCGTCTGCCATGAATCTGTACGGACGTGCTGTTTTGTTGTAGTTGTTCTGGTGACGTTGAGTTGCGATTCTGTTTTGCCGACGTACCACTTCGAACACTTTTAACAGTTTTGTCTCCAGCCTGACTACTGTGTCGTCGCTGTTGTAAACTTTTCTTGCAGGTTCAAAGATGAGGTTGCTGGGGATCCTGAATTCGACGCTGAAGTGAAGTAGGTGGGGTGACAACAACGTAGAGCTGTGGGGAGTTAGTTCATTCTATCGTTGCTACTTGCACTCATCCCGTGAGTGTGGATCGTCTGCTACGATTTTCCTTAGAACAGTTTGTACTGAGTCGTTGCATATCTCTACGCCGCCTCCTGTCCAAGAAGCATAGGGGTTGAAGTTTATTTGCTTTACGTTGAATAAATTGCATAATTCTGCACATATTTTAGAGCCTCAGAGGTCAAAGAGCAGCAATTTAGGTGGTGAAAATCGTGCGAAAAGCTTGGTGTATAGCTTTCTAGCTATGGTTTCTGCTCGTTTGTCGGGAATACCGAAGGCTACGACGTAACGAGAGAAATCATCTACGAGGGTCATAATATAGGCGTTATTTTTGTGAGCGCTGTTTAATTTCCCTATTATATCCGTGGACCAACTCTCTCCTGGTCTCTGTAGAGCCTTGTAGGCTCTGAGTGTTGCTTGGTAGGGTGATTATACTGCTGGCAGACGAAGCACGTCTTCGCGTAGTAATCTATGTCTCTAATCACGGTGGGCCAAAAGCATTGTAGCTGTATAAACTTTAGGGTGCTCTTCGGTGCTTGGTGCTGGGGAGGAGTGGTAGTCACGAATGCATAAGTTTACCAGTGCCTCGGGGATGCAAACTTAGGCTATGTCATCTAATCTTCCTTGTGAAGGGTCTTTTAGCCATGTTCTGTATAACAGGCCGTCGAAATCCTTGTAATAAATATGCCTTTTATTACTGGCGTCGATGACGTCTGCTGGCTCGTCGTCCTTGATGCTGTGCTAAATTTTCCAAAAGTAGTCTTCTGCCTTCTGTTCTGCTACAACATGGCTTCGGGTCCAATCTGGGAATTGTGAATCCAGTATACAAACTGGTATCTCTACTCGTGATAGAGCGTCGCTTACAGGTATAAGCTTGCCAGGCCTATGTTGTATTTCGAAATCGTATCCCCTTAGCCTAGTCAGAATCCTCTCTAGTTTAGGTGATAATCCACTACAAAAAATAGTGTCATGCGTTCTGTGGCCAAAAAAAAAAAGGATTTACCTAGTAGAAAGATGCGAAAAGTTTCACAGGCATGTACCGCTGCCTAAATTTCTTTCACAGGGGTGCTTTCCTTTCACTCGGCGGGTGTCAAGGTGTACCTGTGTGAGGCAGCTGCCGAGGGCTACGTCGCTTCCATCAGCCTCGACGTGGAACGGCTCAGAAAAATCGGGGTAGCGTAGCGTAGCGTAGCTGCGTTTACCAGAGCCTTCCTTAGTCCCTTGAATGCGTCATCTGCTTTCTTGTCCCATATAAACTTTGCATAATTCTTGGTGAGCTGAGAAGCAATGGATGTGGCGGCGAAAAAATCCTTGACGTTTTTAGGCTGTGGGAACAGTTCCATGGCATTAATCTTGTCTCTATCTAGCTGTACTCCACCTTCATTAACGATAAATCCAAGAAATTTGATTTATTTCGCAGAGAAAATGCATTTTTCAGAGCCGAGTTTCATTTTCGATTTCTACACTAGTGAGAGGGCCTTGTCTACATGAAGCAGGTAGGTTCGGAAAAATTTAAGGGGCTGAGGTGTACGTCTTCAAAGTAGATACTACAGTAGGCTCCTAAAATCTCTGCGAATATCTGCTGGGCGCAGAATTGGAAGTGAGTAGGAGCAATCTTAAAGCCCATTGGGAGTTTCTGGAAGCAATACACTTTGCTTGCAGCGTGGAAAGCTGTTTTTTCCATGGCTGTTTCAGCTAACTTAAGCTGGAAAAATCCCATGCGAAAATCTAGCTTTGTGAAGTATTTAGCCAGGGAGAAGTTGTAAGGGAGCAGTTGTAAGAAATTAAGGGCTACTGTGCATATTTTGCCAACTTTTATTTTTCACTTGGGAGTTATTGTTTACATCCCAAGGAATAGTTTTCCACATGTTGCCACATTGGCAATACGCATTTAATGTATTAGGCATTAAAGATGGCGGCCAAAATGGTGCCAATTTTACCATTTCGCGGATTAAGAACCATTAGTGATAAAACAAAAACAGTTTGGATAAAAGTTGTTTGCAATAATGTAATCTACAATCTCATTCCCATACTTTTTTTTCATATCGCTTATGGTTTTCGAGAAAAATAGATTTTAGGCCATTTTAATGCTAAAAGACGATTTAATTTGTCAACGTTGTTTCTAATTCAGGTGGATGGCTCCAATTAGAATCATTCGAAAGGTGGGACTGTTTTCTTTGAAACTAGGGGCTTGTATCACAGTCACCGTTGGGTTTTTCGCTCATTTTCAAGTGCTATTGTGACGTGTCTAATTTAGGAAGCTGACTCCAATTAGATTCATTCGAAAGCAGGGCTCAAGAAATACGGTCGCCAATTCGCCAAATGCGAATAAAAAAATTGGTAATGGCGACAAAATATTAGCTTAATATTAGCCCCAGGGCTCAGTGCTTGGTCCCCTTCTGTTTTTGACATACATAAATGATCTTACTGTGACCTCGTCCTCAGCTTATGAAGTAAAATTTGCTGACGACATTAGAATTGGGACGGATGTGTTGGTTGCAGAACCATCGCCCGTACTTGGGGAGGAGATTGAAAATGTCTTATCATGGTCCGATATTTGGCAGTTGCCTCTTTCAAACTCAAAATGCCAACTTTTTCATGTTGGCCCAGATCCCCCAGGCTACAGCTATCTGCTTGGTAGGAATACTCTTCCAGCTGTCGAGAAAATTCAGGATCTCGGTATCTGGTTTACATCGGATTTAAAGGCATCGACACATTGTCTGAAGGTCAGTGCCATGGCTTTTCGTCGTTTGGCAGTGGTTAACCGTTGTTTCACTTCGGGAAATTTGTTAACAAAGGTTTGGGCATTCAAAGTTTTTGTTCGCCCAATCCTTGAATACGCAACACCAGTTTGGTCACCATTTTTAGCTAGGGACATCGACTTAATCGAGTCAGTACAGAGAAAATTTACAAAGCGCCTTCCTGGACTTCGTGAGGTAAATCACCTGGATCGGCTTGCTTTGGCCGGTCTGGAGTTATTGGAGTTGCGTCGACTGAGATACGATCTCATTTTAACGTATAAGATTTTACACAATCTTATTTCAGTGGACTTACCTTTTTTCGATCTTGCCCCGATTATTCATTATACTAGGGGTCACCCATGGAAATTGGCGGTGCAGGGGTCACGGCTTGACTGTAGGAAAAAATTTTTTGCGGTCAGAGTGGTACCAATATGGAATTCTCTTCGTTCCAGGACGGTTGGTATGACAACGGAGGAAGGCTTCCGCAGGGAGCTGCTCTCAGAAAACCTTACACCATTTATAAAGAGGCTCTGCTAGTAGACAACCCCCATCACGCATTGCGGTACGGTATTGCGCCTCACAACCATTCCTGCTCTATCCACTAATATCTGCCAAAATTTTCAATTGCGGTATTTTTGTTTTAACTTCTGTGTACTCTGGTTGCTTTTAATTGGGACTGGTGTTAGTGGGTCACGCCCCTTCCAGTGCCCTATCACTATAGTGGTAAAATTATTATTATTATTATTATTTCCCATCCCCTTTTTTTGTATAGAATTCGCCAACAATACATTCTTTTTTAACATCTCGTGAATCGCAGCCGCAGCGTTATTTTCAGGGAAGGTTTTAACTTCTCACTCACGGTGCTATTATTTACTTATTTAATAACTAATTTAAGTACATAAACTTTTATTTACTATTTCGTTTACCTTTTGTTATTTAAAGAATTCTGGTGACTGTAAAACGTTAGCAGCCTAATAACTTAACTGGACGATCCTTAGCAACTTACTTTTTGCGGAGCCCAGTTACAAAGGTCAGCAACGATCAGCAGTGAAAATATGAAAATCAGAAATCCAGCAAAGTAACGATGGAAGTTGATGATCTTAACAAAGTTTTCCAAAATTCGTTATTGTGGAGTCGTCACTTGTGTGCTCCACAATGGCAGCCATCAATTTCATGTCTATATGTTAACCCTACCAAGATAACCCTTTAACCACTAAATAGGCTGTTCCATAATTGTATATAGTCTTAAGTGCATCACATGACTTCCCTGTATTTAAAGAGCAGTAAACAGGAAGTTCGCTGTCTTATCAGCTGTAGCCTACACTCTGGTAGTCCGTGTTGTTTATTACCATTGGTGCCCACGCTGGGCTAAGGTGTGTCCCCGCCTAGGACATCACAGTTATATTAAAATTATAATTAATTTAAGACTTAAAAATGAATAAAAATTACGGTAATGAAATGCGTTATTTTAATTGTTAACTACTGAATGTGTTGTGATTGGCTCATCTAGCGGATATCGGAAGAGTGCTCTATACGCTAACAACCGGGAAAAAGCAATCGAGGTTAGTTCACTAAAATTAAAAAGAAAATAAATCGAAAGTAAATATATAATTTTCTCTTATATTTTTTTACTTTGTTAGTAACAATACAACATTTAATCTACCGTTTTGAGTATCTAGAGTTTTTCCAACTTTATCTTGCATATTACTGGTATTAGGTGCACCTTTCAGTTAACTTTTAAGAGCAATTTGTCAACCTCTGCTTTTGCGTTGCTAGCGTGATCGTTTTGACAAATCCAAGTAACTTGTGCCTGAATGAAATTTAGGGGTTGCCACTAGTATACATTTCTTTTAAAAAGTTTATTCATGAAAATTCACGAATCTGGAATGGAAGCTTATCCACTTAATTTAGGACTTTTCCATGCTGGGAGTGGGGCAGAAAAGTGCGAGTGTACAGGCGTAATTTTAAATCACGTGTTCCTAAGTTGTGTCTTTTACCAAGTATCAGTTGTTGGAGCGGAGGGAATGCAAGCAAAGTAAGCTAAGGAAATTTTTCACTTGCATTTAACCACTTTTTTTGGCTAGACCATATTTTGAATTACTAGGGATGCAAGTTTCTTTTAGGAGGTGGGGAATGTGGACCTGGAAACCCTCTCCGGTTTGACAGTTATTTGAAATTAAGTGCATAATATCCATTTGTTTGAATTTGTTTCCTAATTTCCAGTTTTCATGTTTTCTTTCATGCGAGAATGATACTACAATAAATGCATCCAAAAACTTTTATCCTTGTTTACAGTTGAGTAACAAAAAGGGTATTTGTGTAGTTTAAGCGAACCACGATAAATCGATCAATTTTGGTACGTACCGTCCTAAATCTTCATCCTCTTCTCATTTCACGTTACAAAAATGGGGGCAAATGTTTTTTTGGTTATGTAAACACGTTTTTTAATCATGTAACACGGTGGGCCTAGCCGTGTAAAGCGGCGGCCATGTTCCGGGATTCAGAGTAGCACGAAAATTTGGCATCGCGAAAACGGATGTTCCAAACTATGCTGTCTGTGTTTTGTTAGGTTGGTAATTTCCGTCTCCTTTCATTGCGATGCAAATCAGGTTTTCTCGTACTGTCTCCTGCGATATGGCCAGCACTTCAACACGATCGTAACTATCGTTTTACGTGTCTTCAATGTTTTTACACCTTAAAACACGTTTCCCGCGGTTTTTTAATGTGATTTGGCAAGAGGACGATGATATGCGTCAATTAGTAAAAAAATTGAATGATTTAGAGTGGTTCGCTTAAACTACACAATTACCACAAAAAGTACTCGTACTTGGTAGTTTTCAGTTGGTAATGAACAATTTTAATCAGCTTAATAAGGTTGATAGCGTTTTAATGACTGCACGCTACATTTTAGTATTTTACCGGTTTTTGAAGTTTCCCTTTTTTAATACTAAAAAAAAAACCACCTGCTTTGTGGTCATTTTTGGTAATAAAAATAAAATCCTCATCTCTTGACAAATATTTTTACCCAAGAAACATTTAATTTTTTTTTTTTGGGGGGGGGGTTGTTGGCGACTAAAAAATATTGATTTGGAGCCAACTTGGCGCCCAATTTTTGTTAAGATTTCTTGAGCCCTGTTCGAAAGGTGAGAACGTCTTCTTTGCAACAAGGGTAGTTGAAAGGGTCTACGACTGTTAGGAACCGAGCTACGCCGGTTTTACTAGGGGCTGGTATAGCAGTCACCATTGGATTTTTCGATAATCTTCAACTTTCAACTGCTATTGTGACGTGTTTAATTTAGGAAGATGACTCCAATTAGATTCAATCGAAAGGTGGGAATGTTCTCTTTGCAACGAGGGTAGTTGAAAGGGTATACGACTGTTAGGAACCGAGCTACGCCCGTTTTACTAAGGGCTGGTATCGCAGTCACCATCGGATTTTTCGCTAGTTTTCAACTTTCAACTGCTATTGTAATGTGTCTAATTTAGGAAGAAGACTACAATTAGATTCATTCGAAAGGTGGGAATTTCTACTTTGTAACGGGGGTAGTTGAAAGGGTCTATGCCTGTTAGAAACCGAGCTACACCCGTTTTACTATGGGCTGATATCACAGTCACCATTGGATTTTTCGCTCATTTTCAACTATCAACTGCTATAATTGTGACGTTTCTAATTTAAGTAGATGACTCCAATTAGATTCATTTGAAAGGTGGGAATGTCTTTTTTGCAACAATGGCAGTTGAAAGGGTGTATGACTGTTAGAAACCGAGCTACACCCGTTTTACTAGGGGCTGGTATCACAACCACCGTTGAATTATTCGCTCATTTTCAAATTTCAACTTCTATTGTGACTTGTCTAATTTAGGTAGATGACTCCAATTAGATTCATTCAAAAGGTGGGACTGCTTTGCAACTAGGGTAGTTGAAAGGGTATGCGACTGTTAGAAACCGAGCTACATCCATTTTACTAGAGGCTGGTATCACAGTCACGGTTGGATTTTTCGCTCATTTTCAACTTTCAACTGCTATTATTGGGTCTAAACATTTACCCCAAAAAATACCTTATGGCCAGAAATCTTGTAGTAGTTTTTTTTTAACACCCCCTCCACTTTTTTATCAAATTAATTTTAGCCGCCCATGGGCGTTAATAGGCGATTCACGGTAGTTTAATCAGAGGAGGGCATCTTAAAACATTCTTTTGCGATGGCAGTCAATTTTCTTTGGGTAATCAGCTAGAGAAATATAAAAAGTCTGGTCACCGGGTTACTTCTGTTAACTAAAAAATGTGCAAGAAGCAAAGCCTCTTACATACGATATTATTTCAAAGAAATTACACGTAACTAACATCAAATTTTATTAACACTTAAACAAAACAATTGTAAAAAAATAACACACTTAACTGCTGAACAGAAGATCTTGGAAAATCGATTTAGTTGCACTCAACATGCTGAGCCACACAGAGCACATGGCAATTTGCATAGGAAATGTATTAAAAGTGATGGATTTAGTTAAGCACTAATGCCAATGAATTATTGCACTGAATTGTGCAATGCATACATAGCAAACACATTTTTGCTCATCCTGTAAGCTACTAGCTTAAAACAACTAGAGCGCTAAAGTCTAATGCTAAATACACTGCACACAAAACGTGCCATCAAAAAAGCTGAACAGAAAGCATTACAGTAAATAAATATTTTGCTTTCTCATTTTAAGTGGGATTGTTTGATTAACACAAATTTGAGGCAAAATAAAGATTTCTGTTTGAATAAGACTGATAATAATTCACACACAACGCAGCTGCACTGTGAATAAACCCTCTTCATAGCCAAGTACTTCAAGCCAACAATAATAATTCGAAGTGTATGAAAGTACATCAACTTAACACCAATACCAATGTCTCTGAACTACGCTCAAAAGAAATTTTGTCGAATGAAATACTATAGTTGCCAGAATATTCAGCATTTTTACAATTCCATTTGGAATTGTCGTCATCGCAATCTTACACTTGCATGCTAATCTACAGGCTATATTCTGTAACCTCTGGCAAATTTTAAAAGATTTTCATCTTTTTTTAAACCATTAATAGCCTAGATGTTTTCCTAGAATTAATCATTGCTGCTAATAAGGTCAGAAGCCCAAACTATTTTCATTATTTGTCAAAAACTAACAGGGGCTGTAGCAAGGTTATTTTTTTTGGGGGGGGGGGGGGGGAAATTAGGAGTAAGAAATTAAAACTGATTTTTTATTTATTTTTTAATAAAGCAAGTGCAAGAAATACAAGAATAATTGTTAGCTTACTATGCAGCAAGCTTGTTTGGTGCTATTTGAACTAAAACAAACTAAGATAAACCAAATTTGCACTGAAATTTGAGTAGAGGCAACATTTGCTATTTACAAAGTCTTGACCAATTAAAAAACAATTAGGCTGCAGATCTCTACTTTCATAGCACTTAAAAAAATAGGACACCACAAGTCAGAAAATATGTTCCCCAAAAAAGTTGATATAAGGAAAAAGTAAGAACTCCATGACCCCTGCTACAAATAAAAAAAAGGGCTTTCTGGAGTTTAAAATCCAAAAAATATGAAAGTTGAATTAGCACCTGAAGTCGACGGCTAGGATACTAACTGTGTTGGCATTAATGGCGCAACCCAAGCTTTGTGTGACAGTGGCTATAACTGTGTCAATTTATTTTATTTTATTTTTGAAATTTGAGAACTTAAAACGGCAAATGTCTTTTAATCGAGCCATCCAGCAGTCAACCAGTACGGTACAAATTACACGTACAAGTTAGTTTTGCCCAAAATAGCTGAGGTTTTGTGCCCTTTTTTCAATGTCGTTTTTAACTAATAATGTACGGAATCTAAAATCATGTTCCCATTATTAACCCTTTCCTTCAAGTAGGCTATAGGCTTTTATACGCTTCTCCACGAACGTACACATTTTTATGCGTCTCGCGCATTTCACATTCAATTTACTGAAACAATAAGAATTTTTTTAGGTAATGGTCGTAAAGCCTAGGCATATTAGAATTTAAAAAAAAAATTGCTTCCAGTGCATTGTAAATAGTATTTTTTTAGGTCATGGCCGTGAAGCCTGGGCATTTTAAAATTTTGAAAATTGCTTCCAGTGCATTGTGTTAGTAAGGGTCGACCTAGGGTCTCTGTGTTAAACTTTCAACTTTGAGAGCTTATAACTCCGTCAAAAGTAAAAATCTTTAAACCAAATTTGGAATCTAGCCTTGACTAGTAAAGGCCTGTCTGCAGTCCAAAAATTGTGAAATTCGGGCGAGCCAAACCAGAGATACAGAGAGGGGCCAAATAGACAACTTCTTGTTCTTGTTCTTGGTCTTGTTCTGGGGATGTACCTTTCGTCTGTCCTCTCTACAGGTCGAACCATTTGTCCTATGAAGCTGGTTCTTAGCTCATTTTACAAATATTGCTCTGTAGATGTGCCCTTTCCAAAAGGCATTTTCTAATTGGTCAAGTGGTTCAGGGGTTATGGAGCTCTAAAGGACCAGATTGCTTGTTTTACATTGTTTTAAACATTGTTATTATACAACAATGCTAATTAGCAAAGTCAACTGCAAGACTAAAGATTAAGGATTTGTTTCTATTATTAACACTGGCGAGTGTTAGTAAGAGTCAGCCTAGGGTCTGTGTTAAACTCGCACAGTTTTACAGTTTAGCTGCAATTCTAAAAGTAACACGAATTAATAACACAAACGGAACGTTAAGTGTTTACAGTAAGGGTCTAAAAGTCAAAACTTAGAAGGAACACGGACAAGCTTTGACAGTAAGGGTCTAGGTGTAAAATTTTGTAAGAGGCTGGTAAGCATTAGACCCTTACTACCCGGCGGTCAGAAATAACTACATTTTCACGAAAAACTGGAAATCCTCCTACAACGACCCATGTGATGATCCAGTGGTAGTATGATATACGTTTGCTGCTTTGCTTTATGTTGAAAATTATTTTTTGATTTAGTAACATGGCAGGGTATTCGTAGCAGAGAGCATTACTGGTTATCCTCTACCGTAAATCTACGAAATATAATAAAAAATTCTAAAGCATCAAAAGACAAAATGCCAAACTTCAAAAGAAAATTGTGTTCTTAAAGTTCCATAACAATTATTCTACGAACGATGAAAATCTGCTACAACCGTTCATACACACGTTCTGTCCGAATAGAGTAGAACTAAGTTAACCACCGGGTAGTAAGGGTCTAATGCTTACCAGCCTCTTACAAAATTTTACACCTAGACCCAAACTGTCAAAGCTTGTCCGTGTTCACTTTGACTTTTAGACCCTTACTGTAAACATTTAACGTTCCGTTTTTGTTTATTAATTGTAAATAGTTTAAAAGCTAACAACGTAATTCGGCTGTGATGTGCCATTGTGGAGTGGGGAGAATTTCCAGCCCCAGTCGGCTAAATTCCTTTTCTATTGCAATAAGGAAAATATTTATTACCTGTACATTTAGCATTCTTATTCTCAAATCCTTTTTTTCCTCCCAAGTTAAAATGTCTAATAACTGCCAGCTCGGTTGCGAACTCCTCCTATAAAACAGTTAGAAGACAAAAGATTTTATCTTCCTTTCTTCTCAATATGTCAAGTGGTGACTCAAGAGGGGAGGTAGGGTGGGTACAGGTAATATACATTTTCGTTATTTGCACTAGAAACGGAATTTAGTCGGCTGGGGCCGGCAATTCTTCCTTTCTATTGCTTTAGGAAATATACATTACGTGTAAATTTAGCATTTTACGTCGTCAAAAATGGTGGTGGGCACCACTTGACGTTTACCCTAGGGTTATGAGCTGGCTGCCTGGAAATCACAAACTTGCAGAATGAGGGAGAATGGTTAAGAAAAAGATGGTGATTTTTTTAAAGTCAATTATCCCAAGATGTCGGGGTGGGGGGTTGGGTCATATCCGACAGACCAAGGAGAGGTGTGGAAGGTTAAGATTACCTTTTTTCGTTAAGGTGGATCAGGGACGAAAGAGAAGGTCTACCAAAGTTCCGTTGGTTTGGAGAGATGCTTGAATTGCGTTAATTGGTAAAGGGAGGTTTTCCATGGTCAAGAGAGATTTGTGGGAAAGCCACTGTTGGTCCTTATGAAAGGAGAGAGTCGCCGGCCCCGGTCGGCTGGATTCGGATTGTTTTGTTCGTTATGTGAATGAGGTTCGTTCACTATGGCGTGGGCCTCGAAAAGGAGAAGGATGCTGTCGATGTCTCGAAAAAGTCTCTTGTGAGGTTTGATGCATAAAACCCAGAGAAATTTGAATTACTGCCGGAGACCAGCTCCACCCCGACAGGATGACTGTGTGGTGTGCTGTGCAATGTGATGCCGTTATACAAGGATCAAACCATTCCTTTCCATAAGGAGAGACAGGGTTTTAAGATAGCGCTGCTGCGACACAGGTCATGACCGTGTGTCAGTGTCCTTCATGTCTTGTTGTTTTTAATTGCTGTTTCACACACACACAAAACAAAGGGGCAGAGAAGGGAGAAGCTGTTGAAAGTTCAGGAAAAGGACTGCATAAAAATTGATGTGGATGGGTTACGATGGATGGACACCATTTTTGAAGATGCATCATGAGGTTGACTGAAAATTTACATGGATTGTGTTGAATGCGTGCGAATTCTGTTGATCAGTCTATTTGACCAATCAAATGGAGAAAGCTCCGTTTGAAATTTCATGATTGGGATTAATGCCAAGTCCCACTAATTTTGAAGGCGAAAGGAATGGAGAATGTCATGCGAGATAGATACTTCTGAAAGAATGTTGATGCTGTGAAAAAAGTGGAGTTTATCGTTCTTCATTGTTTTTCGTTTTTTTTTTGTATAAAAATTAATGATGATGGCGAGTTCAAGAGTAGATCATGAAATGGTTGAGGATGGGAGGCTGGGGTGTTTATTTGGTTTTTTTTTTCCTGTTTGGTCAGGATGAGTGCCGAAATGCCAAACCCAGCACAAGAGAACGATTTCTCCAGTCGAAGCATTGATAATTTTTTTCAAAACTTTGATGGGCGTTCAAAATTAATTTGTTTGGCAGAAATGAAAGGATTTAAACAGAGAACTTCCTGAAGACTACGATGAAGGTCTGGATCTGGCAATATTTAAAAAAAAATTCGTACGTGGTTTTTTTTTTTTTTTGAGTGGTTGGATCAGTCCTTAGTCCTGGATCAGTCCTTAGGGACGGAAATGAAAACCAAAGGAGTATCCTGTTGCTTTCAGCTGGCAATTCAGACAAGGAATGTCTCCGGATATGGAACCTGAGGTTTGCGTCAACCAGGTATGATGGGAGTGAATTCATCAGCATCGGCGAACTGCCAGACAGCGTATGTTGCGAATTTCTCCGTTGGCAGTGATTCACAACCAAAGTTCCGAAATCGGTCAGGGGATTGTGCATGTGTTGTTTGTGTATAACTTGCGGATGGCGGAGTGGACGTATCCCAAGTTGAAGATTTAGGTTTAAAGGGGATTCAAGGCGGATCCTTATTCGCGAAGTGACGGGGGTCATGAGGCCTTCCCTTCATTGTCTTTCACAGGACTCTCGGAAGTTGAGGTGATCTGCCGTAGCGCAGCTAGCGAGAGGCAGACTAGCGGCATAGAAGGCGCCAGTTACACCGAGCACTTTGTGGAAGCGGAAAGATCATTTTGATTTTGGCATTAGCCAGTTGAAGCTGGAAACGAAGTTTTGAGTTTACTTTGTTGAGCTTCGTTACGTCCTCTGTGAGGTGCAGATTGCCGGTTCGATAGGTTTGTAAATCGTCTGATAACTTCTTTAGTGTAGGTGTCGATGGGCTTCATGTTTCGTTTGATCTTCTGTTGCCGGTTCGACAGCTTCAAAAACGTAAGCTGAAGTGGTGGTGGCGGCACTGTGATGTTTGCGATGTTAGAGTGAGAGGTTGATTCAATGGGCGCACAAGACTTAGTATGGTCCAATCCAAACAGTGATGCGGATGGGATCTGTGACGTCACCGGGAACAGTGAGTGCTCTTGGGGTGGTGGGTCCTCTTCTGGTAAGTCAGGGAGAGGAGCATTTGTTACGGCACGAAGAAAGGCCAATGCCACGAGGAGTTGCTGCATCATTCTGCAAATTGACAGGTTTTATGGGGGTCAATGCTCTCTGCAGAATATGTGATTCGTGATTGAAGAGGTCCTTGACGAAAATAGTGGGGAGGAGACGACGTTCAACCCACGAACGGGAGAAGAAAGTGTTGAAGAGCGGTCGGTTCCCAGCTGGATGGTGAAAGGGAGAGCGACGGATTAATCCGCGCTGAAAGGTCGAAAGGTATGGATTTTCCCAGAGTTGCTGGAATGTTAGGCGATGATTTTGATGAACGAGCCTTCTGTCTGTACATTTGTTCGAAGCGAATTGTTGGTTTAACCTCCTTTGCCACAATGGCACTCCACTTACCACTACTTAAGGACATACATATAGTGCATGGTTTTGTGCATGAACGGTGTCGCTGACGTGCAGTGTGGGGGTCAATCCGGGGGTTCTTCGATAGATTCCAAGGCAGTATCGCTTGTCCGGGGTGCCTGGAATGTAGCCCTCTGGGATCCTTGAACCTGCACCCGATGGGATGAGTGTGGTGATTGATGGGAGTGCAAACGATGAGTTGAACCACCGCGCTGTTTTACTTTCGGCATGATGGTGACGTCAAAGGAAATACGATCTTTAAAGCCGCCGATGGACATGTATGTGTGTACGTGTATTTTCTTTGTTAAAATTATGATTTTTTAATTAAGTTTCCAGATTGCTGATGTCAGCATTCAGAATTGTGTGCCGCCCACGGCTTGACAATGAATTCGAAGTCCGTGGAGCAAGGGCCACAAGGCCAGTGAGGTGCTGCAATGTCCACCCAGCTGGCGGTGTTTGTCAAAGTTAGGAACTGTTAGTTTTCAGCATTTTAACGAGAAGAAGAGATTTCAAAGAATCACTGAAAACGTTGAAAAGAAGAAAAAGAACTAAAAATGAGGTCAATATGAGGATGTCTTCTTGTAGTCAATCGAAGAAAAAGTTGTGTTGTTTCCTGGGCGTTGTACAATCGATGCAACGAGGTATGGTGAGATGAGATGCATCAAGGTGTGCC
>JAHWFP010243908.1:0-19473 GCA_023313725.1 Lithobius niger
TACTACTATGTCCCCCCCACAACTTTAGAAAAATCGACGCCCTTGACTCAATTTGCAATTTAATTTCTTCTCCGCCTTTGGTTTTGTCCATCACCATGTCAGGATCCCGACACCCCTGCCCCACCCCTTCTTTAATCCTAGTTTCTTTCGGTAAACATAGGATAAACCTAATTGTTGATCCAATTCTCGTTTTGTACTTTCCTTTACCGATTCGGTAGCAAATCTACTTGGTGGAATAGATAAATGCGTTCATGACTCGCCATTTCTCCTGATAAGCTCAGAACAAGGTTAACTGGGATTGAAGCTGCGTACCTCGAGAAAGGCAGCTACTATCTCACTTGGCTTTCGCTCAAAAGCGGCAAGTCACGTGACTTGAAGTGCACGAAGAATCACTACGTCACAGACTAGGCGTGTAAACATCGCGTGACGTCACCGTTAAAAGTAGCCCAAGAACGCCCGAGAAGCTTTCTGGCGGGAGTGAGATACCCCTCGGACCGAGCGGTAAAAAAGAAGCTTACTAGCGTACACGCGCCACATTTGTCATCGGGATCGTACCCTTAGACGATCAAATAAAAGGTAAATGAGTTCATATAAAACTATTTCCGGTAATGTATCGAGAAAAACGTTAAAATATACCGGAGGGAGTTATGTGCCTTTAATTGTTGGAAAATCTAAATTGGACTGTCAGAAGTTTTTCTTCGGTCAACGAATGGTTGCAGTATGGAACTCTCTCCCATCACATTTGGTTAATGCCTGTTCTGTGTCCGTTTTCAGAAAGAATTTCAAAAAAGTTGACCTATCTAGGTTTTTGAAACGTTATTGATTTTAACTGTATTTTACCTTTTTTATTGTACATACTTTTTTTGTTTTAAAGCTACATGCACCTTTTTTTTTTTTACAAAAGACACAGTTTTGCTACACCTGGTTATGACACGTCCTTGTATATGTAAAGCTAATAAATAATGATTGGAACATAAATGGAAGTACGATAACAGTGAAAATTGCTGATCATTATTTTACGTCATGCTGGTTTTGGAAAACAGGAGAAAATCAAAACGACAACAAAATAGAACATGAAGAAAAAAAATTTCTTTACAGAATATAATCATAAAAATATAATAAGAAACTTACAAACTTATAATTGGGACAACTTAGATGTAATAGACTGCCCAAATGCCAGCTTGCGTAACCCCTCCTGCGCATGCGCCAGGATCCTCTATAAAAGCATTCGGGCGAGACCAGCCCGCTATCTTTTCCCTCTCGATATGTCAAGTGGTGACTCAAGAGTGGAGGTAGGGTGGGTTCAGGTATTGTATATTTCCTATTAGGCAACAGAAACAATTTTCAGCTGGCCAGGCAGGAGGGCCGGCAAAATACTGTTTCTTTTGCCGTTCGGAAATATACAATACCTGAAAATTTGTAGCATTTTTCAGTAGACCTCGTAGATCTTGACAAGTACCCTAGGGTTACGAGCTGGCTTCCCCCAAATAGATTACTCTTCGCACTATATGAAACAGAAAATTGACAATTTGAGTTAATCCATGGAGGGGGTTGTCCGAGATGGAGAATGATTCATGCTTCTGCTTCAGGACATCTGCATGGGACGTCTGTCTTCAAGACATCAGTCTTGTCGGTGTCTGTTTCAGTGCTTAAGGGGGATTGGGTGACATGTCTGGTAGTGATGATGGGTCTCAGACCATGAAATCCGATTTCTTGAGTTTATGTCGGTCTGGAGTGATGGTTTGTGTTCACTGACTTCATTGTGAGGCTGCTTGAATGGTTGTGGATGCCGATGTTACTCGTGGAAGGTCCAAGATGCCGCATGTTTTGAGTTCATGTGTTGAGCCACTGATGTTGTTGTCACTGCAAGTGATGCTGCGGTCAGGAGGAGTATGATGGGCGACAGGCTTGAACTGAGTTTATTTTGAGTCAGCGAAGGTGATCGTTAATTCACTCAGAGAGGGGTGAGAAGAATGACTGGATGCGACCTCTGGGAGTTTGTGGATCTTTGTCGGTTGATTTGGCGGTGTTATGGCATTCCTGCGTGAAGTTTGCATGTGAGGTCCACTGGCAAACTTCCATTTCGGTTCAGCGAGGACCGGATGTTAGTGTTGTTAGAAAAACGGTCGTGTGGGTCAGGAAAACGCAGGTGATGTTATTGCAGGGGTTTGAAACATGGCCCCGTGAGGCAGGAGAGGACCATGGATGGGTCTCACTCTGGGAAGGAACGTTGTGTGGATGGGCGGTTGACCACGATTGCTTGATGAGGGGTGAGAAGCACAGGTCGTCTTGGAGATGTGTTGCGTTTCCGATTTGAAGGACAGAAAAACGGGAAGGTTCGTGACAGGCATGAAGGAACGCTTCTTATTTTCCTTTTATGATGAAACCAGCGTTTCCTGTGGCTGTCACAGATCATGACAATTGGTGCGCAGGTTGCTTTGGTTGAAATTCAGAGTGTTCCCTTTCCAAATTTTACTTCATTTAGCTCAATTTTTCGTCAGTTGAGCAAGTGAATGTGGGCTTGCAGGGCTGTGCCTTGTGAAGATTCGATAGAGCTGTGTCATGTTAGTAAGAATGACAAAGTTCCTAATTGAAGGTCTTGAGTATGACATGTTTTTGATTGGTGGAGTGAGGAACTGGTTGTTGGACCCGTTCGGGATATCTTGGAACGATGACAGTTGTCATGAGTGAACGATTCAATCGATGATCTTGGAAGAAGGCTTGTGGGTCAGCTTCAAGTCATAATGGTTGAAAAGCAGTCATGTTGGAGAGTTTCCGATGACTAGCAATTGTCTGGATTGTCCTATTGTGGTCCTCAGAGAAGGACAGCTGATGAAGGAAATGACGAGAGTTGGTGGTTACATTGGTTATTGGTAAGGGCCACCTTTTGTAAAAGCTGTGTGTCAGGAAGTTGTAATGACAGTCGGCTTCAGCGCAGTGGAAGGGTTTAGACTGTGATAGGTAGTTTGCGAAGGGCAGGATGGCAGTGGAGCTGTAGAACAGTGGTCAGGCTGTGGTTGTGTCGGGAAAGGCTTTTCATCGTGTGGAGCCAAGCTGTAGACGAATGATAGTGAAGGACAGGTGGCTTGAAACGATTTGCAGCAGAAAACAGTAAGGGTAGTTGATGAGGTCAACGGGTAATGTCGGATGATGAGCTGCAGAGGTGTGGTTCATGGGGTTTAGGCAGAGCAGGATGAAGGTCCCAGGAAAATGGTGGTGTCATGCTGAAGCTGAAAACTGGAATGGGTGTCGGCGACTGACAGCAAGTTGTTAAGGATGACAGCCGTGCAGGGCTAAGGCCAAAAAGAGCTGCAGCGAATGCCGTTCAGGAACTGCAGGCAGTGCAGGATGAAAGTCGTAATGAACTGCAATTTTTGTTCACTAGGACAGCAGGTGGTGAAGGACGACTGTGTGCTGGAGTGCAGAAAATAGTTGATGGGGACTCGCAGGCAGCAAAAGATGAAAGTTTGAAGGGACTGCCATGAAAGTTGGTAAGGGACAGTAGACAGTGAAAAATGACGGTCCGAAGCAGCTGTAATGAATGTCAGTGTGGGACAGCTCATCGGTGAGGGGTGTTCTCTTCCTCTCAATTTCAACGTTAAAGGTTTACCTCGTCAATCTGGGGTGGTGGGCCCCACATGACGGGTTTCCAAGGGCGTACGCCGAGTTTCCACGAGACAGTCTTTCGGCAGGTTTTAATGCATTGCGGCTATCTGCGACTAGTCTCGGTAGATACAATGCGCAAAGGTGATCTGCAACAGAAGGGAGATGCTTAAATGTTCCGAATTAGCTGTGATGATGGCTGGTGAGGGACAGCAGGCTGAAGCGGAAGCAACTGTTGTTTATGATGTAAAGGAGCATTTCGGGTGGTTGTGGCTCCTTTCTTGGTTGGTGCGGATGGGCAATGGAAAATTTGTGTGGCTATCCGTAATTCAGATGAATGTAAAGGATGATGACGGAAGTTCTTTGATGCCTGTTCGAGGACGGCGAAGAATTTGCAATCCAGCCCAGACAGTGTGGATGACAGTTGGCTGATGACGGCGTATTGAGTGCCGGATGTTGAGACGCTCGAATGGCACAGTCCGTGAGTGCATGTTCTTGACTTACGTGCTTGTTCTTGACTGAAGAGGAACGTTGTGTTACCGATGGTTCTGAGTCATTATGATTCAGGATAGACCAGCCAAAGGCAAAGAGGGTGAAGGAGCACCATCTTGGGCGAAGGTTCCTTCGGGGTTTGTATGAATCCTGGATTGGTGTAGTCTGATAACGAAGGATGTCATATCCGAGGACAGGAACTTTGATGAGGATGGAGAAAAACTCATGAACTCATGAACTATGAGATGAGAGATACAGAAGACAAGGGTGTTAGGAAGAGGAGGCTTGAGTTTGTGTTGATAATCATGGATGACACCCGTGAATCCATGTCCTTGACGTTGAGCAGGGAAGAATCATTGTGCGTGCCGAGTTCATCGGGGTTCCGTTGAGTTTTGGCGTGACCCAGTCTTCTTGATCGGGGGATGACATATTCGGGGACGAAGACAGGCTTGGATGAGGATCAAGAAGCAACGGATGGCTGGAGGCTTGTAAGAGAATTAATCGGGATTTTTCTTCGATCATGAGTTGTTGCGTTCTGACGTGAGAGTCGTTAAAAAACAGATGCAGAAGCAAGATTAGTGTGGGATGTGTCACATCCACAATTTCAGTTTCATGCTGAAGCGGAGGCTGTCTTGCCATGTTGAATCTTGGTGTTGATTGCGAGATGACGAGGAATATTTAGCCCAAGAGTGAAAGGATGATGAATGCAATTACAGATTGGATGGCTTGGTCTTGTTTTTGAAATCACAGACAGCATGATCCAAAAAATGACTGTGCTTGACTTGAGGACAGAGGCAGATCGTGTGAAGGGTAGTTCACACCATTGTTGAGCAGATGCAACTGGAGAGGGGCTTCAAGACGAAGGAACGGCCATCTTGGATAGCTGCCCGAAAATTGAAAACTCGGATGGGAATGGTGAAACATGGTGTAGGTTGTCCAATCTTGAGTGAAGAAACTGTTGTATGATGATGAAGTGGCTTGTTGGTTGTTGACTTGTACTTGAATTATTGTACAGCACGGTACATTATGGCGAGTGCTTGACAAACGTTGATGCTTGTATGAAGGACAGCCTAAGTTCATGGATGAGCATGCTGATAAACCAAGAGGAATTTCGGACAGAGAGTGATGCGTCTTCAAAGAGAACGATCTGTGAGAATGCTTCTTTTTCTTGGCCTTCTTGATTGAAGAAAAAACTCACAACCATCGACGGGCGACGTGACAGCGATGCGATGGGGCGGCCATCTTGAATGCAGGATCAGTCGTCATTTCACAGGAACAGGGCACGGCATAGTCTGCTTGAGCGTGCGTTGGTTGACCGAGAACTGAAAAACGGACTGCATGAAATCAGGACAGGGACAGGAGACAACAGACGGACTGTTGCTTGAAGACAGGACAGAGACGATGTGGACATTGGTAATCCAGTCTTAGTGTAGGAATAATCTGTGTAATGATGATGATGATGATGGTGGCCTGTTTGTTGTTGACTTGTACTTGAATTGTTGTATTGCACGGTTGATTAGAGCGGGTACTTGCGATGCAGACAGAGGTTGATTCTTGTGCGATGGACAGTCCGAATTCTTGGAAAAATAGTCCAAGTTTTGAGACGTGTGCGAAGGACAGTCCGTAATCTTGGAAGAGCTTGATGACGGATCAAGTGGAAATTCGGATAAAGATCGATACCATTTAGAAGATGACGATCTGTGGGAGTGTTTCTTTTTCTTGGCCTTATTAATTGAAGAATGTGATGAGAGTTGGCCACATCAGCAGAAGGAGAAACTTGAATTTGAAGGACAGACAACAATATAAAAATCGACGGGCGACGGGCTGTGAAGCGATGGGACGGCCATCTTGTTTCCGGGTTCAGTCGTCGCTTCCTTTGAATGGGCCATGGCGTCGTCTGCTTGAGCGGGCGCTGGCTGTCTGCGACCTTGAAAGTCGGACTGCAGAAAACGGGATAGAGACGGAACGAAAGTCGGACTGCTGAAAACAGGATAGAGATGGAGTCGAAACTCTGATAGCAGAAAACAGGACAGGAACTGTTGCAAAGTCGGACAGTTGATTTGAAGAAACGATGCGAAGAGAGAAGCAAAGGTAGACGTTCCGGCTACCGCTGGAGGGAAAAGATGGCGGGCCGGTCTCGCCCGAATGCTTTTATAGCGGATCCTGGCGCATGCGCAGGAGGGGTTACGCAAGCTGGCCGTCTCAAGACAACTTTAAAACTCCATCAAGAGAAGCATACTTCAGGGAAGAATGCTACAAATTTTCAGGTATTGTATATTTCCGAACGGCAAAAGAAAGCTTTTTTCCTACGGTTCATATATTTTCTTTCACTATTGTGGAGCCTAGAAATGTCTAAAACATATTGTTTGAAGGCAAGAAAGGTCTTAGAATATCTAAAAATCCGTCAGCTTCCGGGGCTTTCCCCCGGACTCTACTGGGTGAGCTCATAGCGCTCCCCCAGGCCCCCTTGCTGGAGTGGGTGGGTCGGCAATTTAAGCAAATTTTGAAAGAAAAGTCGGTAAATTTTGCTTCTTTGCCCCCACAACAAAATGTCCTTCGCTACGCGCCATAATAGACATGATAAATAAGAAAAATAAACTTTGGAAGCTAATAAAGACGCAGGAGGAAAACATTAAAACAGAAACTATAAAACAGTACCGAGAATTAAAATCCAAAATTAACTTGAAAATTAAAGAATGCAAACAAAAATATTACGCAACTATACTTGAGGCTGAAAACAGTAAGAAAAATGTTTGGGATATAATAAAAGAGATAAGTGGAAAACATAACGAGAAACAAAATATTGATAAAACTCTTATTCAAACTTTTGAAGGAGTAGAAATCCAAAAACTAAGAAATGATTTTAACGAACATTACTCGACGCAAGTACCAACACCTAAAAAATCATTTGAACAAAGAAATAATAACTATAAAAATGGACATTTATATAAAACTATTTCCAGGAAAAATAAACAAAAGAAAACAAAAATAAGTGAAAAAACATTCTATGCTACTCCTGCAGAAATTGCACAACTCATAAATGACTTAAAAAATACTAATGTAACAGGTATACACGGTTTTAATACTGCTAACTTTAAACAATCAAAGGAAACCACATCAAGATTCATAAGTAAATTAATCAACATTATGATTGATAAAGAAGTATGGCCAGAACAATTAAAAATACAAGTACTAAGATCAATATATAAAAAGGGAGAAAAGACTAATAAAAACAATTACAGACCAATTTCATTATTATCAATAATAGACAAAAAATAGAAAAATATTTTTCAAATAAAATAAGAGAATTTTTAGATAAATTTAAGCTTCTCAATAACATACAGTATGGTTACACAAAAAACAAAGGCACCACAGACTTGTTAGTACAAATAAATGAAATAATAACTAAAGCATTAAAAAAAAAGTATGTAGACACAATCTCCACCGACCTTCAAAAAGCTTTTGATACTTTTGACCAAAAGATACTATTACAAAAATGTGAAGCAATAGGATTGAGGGGGAAAATTTTAAACTTAATCAAAAGTTGTCTAGTACATAGAAAAGCAACAGTAAAAATTGCAAAGGAATATAGTGATTACAGAGAAATTAAAAGAAATTAAATATGGGTTACCACAAGGATCTGTATTAGGGCCATTACTGTTTTTAATATATGTAAATAATATCCATGATTGTGCCAAAAGAACGCTAATATATATGTTTGCAGATGATACTGTAATGATCTCTATTAATTCAAATTATGAAGAGATGATTGGAAATTTACGAAAGGATTTTAATAAGGTAAATGGATGGCTAATTGAAAATGAACTTTATATAAGTGAAGAAAAAACAATACAAGTAGACATTACAGTTCCTAAAACGAAAGATAAACATAAAAAAAAAACATTTTGCCGGCCCCCAGCCAGGCCGGCTAAAAATGGATTCTTTTGTTGGAAAGTACAATACCTATCAATTTTACAATTGTTGCCTCAACGATGCTGTCATTGCCTTGAGACTTCAGTTCACGACGGCCGCCTCAGCCACCCGATCAAGCATGCGCGATCCTCCCTATAAGAATGGAACCACAAAGGGTTTGGCATCTCATTGTCTCATGTAGCGTCAAAAGGTGACACCTGAGGGGAGGCAGGGTGGGCCTGAAGGTATTGTACTTTTCAGCAAAAGAAACCATTTTTAGCCGGCCTGGCTGGGGGCCGGCAAAATGTTCTTTCTTTATGCTGCAAAGTACAATACTTGTCCATTTTAGCATTGACAGGCTGACCTCGTCAAATTAGGTGGCGGGCACCTTTTGGCTGAGTACCCTGGGGTGCTGAGGCTGGCGTTGTGATTTTGCATTGGTTAGGTTTGACGAAGAAGAGGCCTCGGGGGCCGAACGTAGCAAAATCCTCCTCTACCCTAGCAACAAAAGGAGATTTTTTTTTTTGGAGAGGGTTTAGAGGAAAGTCCTTCTTTTTTTTTTAAAGGGTTGATAGAAGGGTTTAAAATTTCAAAGGAAAAATGTGGGGTTTCACCTTGTTTTCCTGTGGGAGCATGTACCTTGTTGCGTTGTAGTTGGGAGTGTGGCTTGAGAGGTCCGTGATGGGTTCCAGGTTCGTGAGTGTGGACTAGAAGTGGGTTCATGTGTGGGGATGAACTTCGGGTTACCGGAATGGAAGGTTGGGGACCCGGAGTCGTTGAAGAAGATACGGGATGTTAGAGCACTGGTTCGTGGAGGTGGTGATGTTTTGATCTTCGAGTGGAGGGTGAATAGGTTGAATTCCAAGAGTTAAAAGGGGGGGGGGACTTGGATTTAAGAAACAAAATGGTGATTGAGTCGAAGTCAGAATTCCAGGAAGGAACATTTTGAAAAGCGGCCTTGGGAGGGTCGAAAGGGGAGTTTGTTTAAAATTGGATAAGACAGTTTGGGTCCCAAGGCCGAGACAGGAGTTTGGATTAGGAGAAGGCGTTGCGAATTCCAAAATGACATCCTTTAGCCTTGTGGCGGCAGAGGTCACAGGGTAAATCCGTTGATTTGTGGCAGGAAAATTATGTCATGAGTGGGTGCATGGGAATCAAGGAGTCAGAGTTGTCGAATTGCCACAAGGAGAAAGAATGAACCTGGAGATCCGTGGTGTTCGAGGTAAGTGATTCCCACGTCTCGGTGATGTTTACATGGAGGGAGAGGTCTGTCGAGTCAAAACAAGAGTTCGTAGAGGATGAAGGGTTTTTAAGTGGGCCATAAGCGGGGGTGGGAATTACAGGCCTGGATGGGAAGGATGGTGTAGGGATCCTACGATCCGAAGGACGGATATTGAGCAGACGGTGTCTGAGACGATTGGAGCGTTTGTACGTGGGGCGGACAGATTTTGGGAGAGTTAATTTGGTGAAAACCTATGGTGCCAGGTGGAGGGGTTCGCAGCGACCCAGGTGGGGTGGTGGGGAAATTGGGCGTGAAGCTAGTTGAGTGTCCAGGAGCTGATGAGCCGAAAGGCCTAAGAGGTTGAGGTTATCAGCTTGGAGAGATGAGATTTGTTGTTGTAGTGAAGAGATTTGAGAAGTCAAAGAGTCCACGTGGTCCTGTGTGGCGTCAAGAATGGGTTTTACCCTTTCATAGTTCGTCACAAATTGATGCTTGACTCGGTCATTGAGACGTAATTTATGCTTTAAAGTGGTGAAAAGTTTCACATGATTGATTTTGGGTGAAACCTTCGGATCACATCCAGGAGGCAGGGCTCGAGAGGATGATAGAACAGCGACAGAGTCTTGGGTTCTGGAATTCGGTGGAATGGGGTCGGCCAGGTTGACAACGTTCGAGTCTTTCGTAGGAGAGCAGGGAACGTCATCAACCATGGAAACTTGGATTTCCTGAGGGGAAGCAAAATTCTCCCCTAGAGGCAAAGAGGGGCTATCAAAACCCGGTGACAGGGTGATTGTGGGTGTGGCCTGTTTCACAGGAGAATCATCCTGAAGAGAGCTCCACATGCTTTGGAGGAAGGTACAGCTGAAGAATGGTCTACTGGCTCTCTAAGCCAGGAGGGGTGGGATGCCAGAGAAGAATGATGCAGGCGACGACTTTGCAGGTGTTTCCGGTACGGTTCGAAGTGCATTTTTCTTCAGGATTGAAGTCAACAGGGGAGACTAATCCGGGTGAGAAGTAGGGGAAGGCATGACAACTTTCATGGGGGTGGTTGAGGTGGATTGTTCTTCCTTTATCTTCTTTAGGAGGTGCCCGCTGATTCCGTTGTTTTTTCCGTAAAGCCGAAGCTTGGTGTGTTGCGGCGATGAGTCGCCATTCTGCCAATGGGATTGTCACGCAAATAGAACAAGGTACATTGTAGTATTCACATTTTCGGTGAAACTGACACACCGTCGTATGGTGATCACGGCGTGCAGGGTTGCGTAGACCAAGGCACGAGCATGAACCAGGATCTTCGATAACTGGAAGTCTTCCTAGAAACGGGTCCTATCCGGAAAATCTTTGAGCTTGTTTGATTTTCACCATGATGTGGGTTTGAGACAGGTCCCAGAGAACGCTAAGTGAAAGGCAACAGTGACGCGGTCTTGGAGGCGGGAAAAACTAGGAGGCAGAAGCGGAAGCGACAGCATGGTGAAGGGAGCCTCGGTTTGAGGCCATGAACTTCCGGTCGTGAGAGCGGGAACGGTGTAATTCAGCGACAGAGAGTTGGACCGACGGACTGTCGGGAGAAAGGCACGGAGACACGCCGAACCGGGTGTGCATAATAGGAGTCGGTTGCTGGAACAAAGGCCGGAAAGGTTGAGAAAGCTGTGGGATTCTGTAGCCCAGGGAAGAGTGGTGTCGTTGACGGACACGAAGTGGTGGGCGATGGTTGCAATTCGGAACGACAATAGTAGTTGTGAGGCAGCCCGACGGATTGTGGTACGACGAGGGAAGAAGCGACAGATGACATGTCGTGAAGGAGGCTGGCAGTGTCCAACGTAGGTGTGCAGCGGTACGATGCGGGGAGACCAGCGCTGCAACAGAAGGAGGCGACAGATGATGACCAGGGCAGTAATTGAATCCGCAAGGGACGGCTTCGGCGATAGTGGCAACGGGAGCGCCAAACCCGGAAGAGGGGAAGGCGCACGACAGGCGACAGTGAAGCTGGAGAAAGAACGATACGACATGGTAGATTGGGCGCGCGTTCATGCCATCGGAAGAATGACGAGCCGGGTTGAGACAGTCAGCAGCGAGGAAGGAGCGCATAAACCAGTGGGTGTCTTAGCGAAAAGTCGGATGAGGTCACAGTTTAACATAGTCAGACAAAGGGTGGTGAGGTGAACGTCAAAAGGACGTGGCAGTACCAGGACTGTCATCGTTGCCTCTGCTGAGGAAGGGGACATCGTGAAGCGAAGGAGTACAGAGCTTGAGCCCGGATCAGAACGAAGCCCAGATGGATGAAGAGTGGGACGAACCCGTGAAACCACAGCAGGCAGCCATGATGTCTTCGTTCGGGCCGTGGTGAAAGGCATCTGCGGACGAAGGCCGAAGAGATTGGACCAAGGGGTGACGACAAGGGCCACGACGGCTTCGTTCCGGTGTGCCCAGGCGCGACAGCAGAACTAAGGGAAGGGGAGTCCAAGACCGTCGTGGAGAAGACAGGGGATTCTTGAGTGGGGTGAACCCGTAGCATCAGGAAGGAGCCCACTTCATCATTCAGGCGAGGACAGAAAACTGCGGAGCGAAGGTCCAGAAGGGCGAAACCGAAGCGGTGTATGTGGGCAACTGCAGTACGAAGGGACTCGCCCTACACCTGGCCGTTCTTAGGTTGGCCGGGAACTACGGGAGGGAGCCAGGGCCTCTTCAATCCATGAGAGCGACACGGAGAGGCGAGGGGGTGTTGTCATTTGGGCCGGACGAGGGTAGGCGAGGACCTCAGCGGTTCAAGTGTGGAGCGAAGCCGGGAAGCAACGGGAGGGAGCCACCACGACTTCATTCCATGTGGGCGACACCGGAAAGCGAGGTAGCAGTGTCGTACAGACTCAACTAGGTTAGGCGAGAGTCTTGGCGGTTCAAGATTGGAGCGGTCCCGGGAAACAACGGGAGGGAGCCACGACGACTTCATTTCCTGCGGACGACACCGGACACCAGGCAGCAGTGTCGCATGGGGCAGACCAGGGTTAGAGAGGACCTTGGCGGTTCTAGAGTGGAGCGATCCCGGGAAACAACGTGAGGGAGCCACGACGACTTCATTCCGTGTGGACGACACCAGAAGGCGAAGCGGCAGCGACGTAAGGACTCGACTAGGATAGGCGAGAGCCTCGGCGGTTCAAATGGGGAGCGATCCCGGGAGACAACGGGAGGGAGCCACGACGACTTCATTTCCTGCGGACGACACCGGACACCAGGCAGCAGTGTCGCATGGGGCAGACCAGGGTTAGAGAGGACCTTGGCGGTTCTAGAGTGGAGCGATCCCGGGAAACAACGTGAGGGAGCCACGACGACTTCATTCCGTGTGGACGACACCAGAAGGCGAAGCGGCAGCGACGTAAGGACTCGACTAGGATAGGCGAGAGCCTCGGCGGTTCAAATGGGGAGCGATCCCGGGAGACAACGGGAAAGAGCCACGACGACTTCATTTCCTTCGGACGACACCGGACGGCGAAGGCAGCAGTGTCGCACGGGACAAACCAGGGAAGGCGAAGACCAGGGCGGTTCAAGAGTGGAGCGATCCCGGGAAGCAACGGGAGGAAGCCAAGAAGACTTCGTTCCAAGTGGGCATTCCAAAAGGCGAAGCAGCACTGACGTATGGACCGGACCAGCCTCAGACCAGCGTACCAGACGACATCAGAGTAGACCGTAAGCCCAGGGCCTAACGGGACAAAGGGCGACAGTAGTTAGACGAAGCACCAGGTAAGACAGCAGCCGCAGCGGCGGCTTGAGACAAAGAGATGCCAAACCCTTTGTGGTTCCATTCTTATAGGTAGGATCGCGCATGCGGGTGGGTGAGGCGGCCGTCATGAACTGAAGTCTGAAGGCAATGACAGCATCGTTGAGGCAACAATGCTAAAATTGACAGGTATTGTACTTTGCAGCATAAAGAAACATATAATTACACATTCTGAGCACTGCCTACTAATGAGAGAAAATAAAAATCAACAAAATTGTGAAAGAACATGCAGGGAAATAGAATTAAAGAAAACAACGAAATATTTAGGAATGGATGTAGATTCACAATGGGATTTTAAACAGCATATAACAAAACTACGTCAAATGATCCCAAAATTATATAATGTAAAATACTTGTTAAATATTAAGAATAAACGAATTCTATACAATGCATGGATAGAAAGTTTGCTTAGATATGGAATAGAAATTTATGGTTTTGCAACTGACTACATCATTTTGAGATTACAAAGCGTGCAGAATAAGAAAGTAAAAGTATTGTTTGGGAAAGGAGGCGAAAAACAAATGGATTATATACAAAAAATAACATTTTAAAAATTATAGAACTACGAGACTTTGTGGTAGTTATAAAGAATTACTACATAAGTACACACAAAAATTATGATGAAAACATCCCACACAATAAATTGGACCCCAAAATATTAAACTATCAAAGCAAAGGAATTTTGAAAAAAGAATTAAAATAAGTATTGGTAAATTCTTACAAAAACTAAAGGTTCTCACAGACAGCTATTAGCTGAATAGGAAATAACTATTAAATATTAAAATACTAAAATAACTAAACAGCGGATTTTATTGTAAATTAATTCCTTTTTGTACATATTTAACCATTTTGTATATATTGTGTAATTTATTATGTATTAAATGTATTACTTATTTATTGTGTGTATTGTGGCTCTCACAAGTTTTTATTTAAAACTTCGAGCCTTGAAACCGCAATAAATTTATTATTATTATTATTATTATTTTCAACATGGCTGCCCCCATGGATGTTTGAGATTAAAAAACGCTGCAGAAAGTCCGTTCATTATAAGGAAACTAGACCTCAACACAGATTCACCAAATATAGGTATGCCAAATATAAAAATACACTGCACGACCCGAGCTATTGAAGGAGTAACAGTAAGTGCGTTTTAAGCAAGAAAAATCAACAAACATTTGAGGTCAAATCGTTGTTAAGGAGTGCACGAAATCGGCCATTGAGAAAAAAATTTGCGTTTGAATTGTTAAACTACTTAATCCGGAAAGGAACCAAGAATTTCGAAACCAAAACTGAAACTGAAATTGTTTGGTACGTTTGAATTCTACATCTGAAACAAGCAACTGCATATATAAATTACAAAATAACATGCGTTGTGGGGAATGTGAAGATAAACTCAATAGCCAAAATGATAATGCAATTTGAGGCAAATATAAGGCAAAATATCATTACAAGTGTGCAAAAATAGCAGCCAAAACATGGAATTCAAAAGGTATAAAAAGTAAAGAAGAGTGGAGATGTCTGAGATGCAGAACACCAAAACCACAAACAGAAAAGCAAAAAGAAGACAAAGGTCAAATAAATAGTGAAGAAGAACACGAAAGTGACGATGAAGATATTAATGAAAACGAAGATGAAAAAAATAAGGAAGGGAAAAGGAAAGAGGAAGACCAAAAATGGAAGAAGGGCGACAGGATGAAGAGCAGAATAAAAAATTGAAACAGATAAAAGAAGGTGATATTGAAAGTGAAAAAACCTAGAAATAAAAAATCTGCATGCAGCAATACATAGATTAGAACAAAAGAAGGACAAACTGATGGAAATTTGTGATACTGTTACAAAACTTCAAGAAGAACAAAAAAAACATTATAAAGACATTGGATTATGTAAGTTAAGTACAAATCGACATGAAAAAAGAAAATCAAGAACTGAAGCAAAAAATCAAAGAAATGGATGAAAGAATAATACAACTAGAAAATGTAGAAGTTAAAGACAAACATATAGAAAAAAACAGTACAAGAATAAACATTGATAACACATGAAAAAGAACAATATGATAGAAATAGAAATCTGGAGATATGTCAACTCGGCTGGTTACCTCAAGAAAATCTAAAGGATGTTGTGCAAAAAGTAGCGCAAAACTTCAACGTCAGTTTTTATAAAGAAGACCAGGTGGAAACAGCCCACAGAATTCCAAACAAAAATAAGAACCAAAAAAGAGTAATAATTCTACAGTTTAAAAGCAGGGAATATCGAGATGTGTCTTTAGAAAACAAGAAAAGAATTGTTACAAATGACAATGTATACAGAAATGGAGACAGAAGTCGAATATATTTAAGTGAAAACATGACTCCACATTACAAACACTTGTTCTGGAAAACAAAGGAATTCGCAAAAGCCAATAATTATAAATATGTATGGTTCCTCAGAGAAAAGATTATGATGAGAAAAGATGAAAATACAAGAGAGGTGAAGATGGTAAGATCGGAAGATGATCTTTAACTACAAAATGGCGCCCAAGTATAAAAACTTAATCTTTGAAACACATGCAGAAGTGAAAGGTACAATGGAAAGTGATTTTGGAAATAACATAAATTTAAAAATTATTCATGTAATTATTCGGAGTTTACGGAAAAACTGGGAAATACTGAAATGGAATATGAAACAAACAAATATAAAATGGGATATTATAGTTCTGACAGAAATAAATATAAAGAAAACGGAAGCAATAATTTATGATTTGAATGGCTATAAAAGCCATTACATAACAAGAGAACATACAACCAGAGGAGGTCTAATACTGTATATAAATAAAAATCTTAATATTGAAGGTAATACAATCTAAAATGTAACTATTGAAAATAAGGATGGATTAGAATTGATATTAATAAAAAATTTGCAAAGGTACAGACTGATTGCGATATATCGAAGACCAGAAACAAATAAACCAAAATTTATTAAAGAGCTGAAGAAAATTTTAAAACTAAGGAGTACAGGAAAATTAAAGGAGAATATAATTTTATTAGGAGACATAAATATTGATATCTTGAAAATGGAAGATAATACAATAGACAAATACGATCTAAATAATATCGATAAGTATGGGAACATGATGGTAGGTGATGGCTTTGAAAAAGTAACAGAATATCCCACAAGAGAGGAAATAACGTCACTAAAGAATAAAAATAAATTGCAAAAATCGTGTATTGACCACATATATGTAAAACTAATAAATAATGATTGGGAAGTAAATGGAGGAACAATAACGTTAAAAATTGCTGATCACTATTTCACCTTGTGTTGGATATGGAAACCAGGAGAAAACATAAAAGACAATATACAACACGAAACTGATAATATTAAAATGAAGTACAATCAAAAAATATATAATAAAAAAGTTGCAAGATCAAAATTGGGATGTTCTAAATAAAAATAAACTGTCCAAATATAATGTACAATAAAATTGAAAATATTATAAAAAAAACATCTATGAAAGTAACAAGAAATAGGAAAATGCAAGAAAGGAAAAAAAAGAATAAAAATGGAGATAAGAGAAAAAAATGGATAACCAAAGAACTAATAGACCTGATTAATAAAAAAATAAACTTTGGAAGTGTCTACAGAAACAGGATGACAGTATTAAAACAGAAAATCTAAAACACTACCGAGAGTTAAAAGCAAAAGTAAGTTTGAAAATTAAAGACTGCAAATAAGCATTTTATAAAATGAAACTAGAAGAGGCTGAAAGTAAAAATAAAACAATATGGGATACAATAAATGAAATAAATGGAAAGCAAAAGCATAAAGAAATTACTGATGCATCATTAATTAAAACATTTGAGGAAGTAGAACTGCAAGAGCTAAGAAATTATTTTAACAAAAATTTTCTTAACCAAGTCCCAACCCTAAGAAAAAAATTTGAAAAGAAATTACAAAACTATACAAGTAGTCCCCATTACAATACTAGTTGTAAAAAAAAAATAGGAATAATAACAATTCAATGTATATACAGCAAGCCACCCCAAACGAAATTACGCAAATTATAACTGAACTTAAAAATACAAATGCTACAGGCAGAGACAGCTTTAATACAACCAACTTTAAACAATCTAAAGAAAATACATCAATTTCATCTGCAAATTAATTAATGTCATGATTGACAAAGAAATTTGGCCAG
Organism: Lithobius niger; assembly: GCA_023313725.1. Classification (NCBI taxonomy): domain Eukaryota; kingdom Metazoa; phylum Arthropoda; class Chilopoda; order Lithobiomorpha; family Lithobiidae; genus Lithobius; species Lithobius niger. The sequence goes on from JAHWFP010243908.1 coordinate 17,173, forward strand.
ACCAATTAAAAATACAAGCACTGATACCTATACATAAAAAGGGAGAAAAACACAATAAAAACAATTACTGACCTATCTCACTGCTTTCAGTTGTAGACAAAATAATAGAAAAGTATTTTTCAAATAAAATTAGAGAATTTTTAGAAAAATTTAAAATACTAAACAATATAAAATACGGGTACACAAAAAGAGGGGAACGACAGATTTATTAGTACAGATAAACGAAATAATCACAAAAGCACTAAACAAAAAAAATATGTTGGTGCATTATTTATAGACTTACAAAAAGCTTTTGACACCTTTGATCATGAGAAAATAATTTTAAAATGTGAAACGCTTGGATTAAGACGAAAAATTTTAAATCTTATTAGAAGTTACTTAACCAAAAGAAAAGTAACAGTAAAAATACAAGATGAATATAGTGATTACCAAGAAATAAATTTTGGGGTACCTCAAGGATCTGTCTTAGGACCTTTGCTATTCTTAATATATGTTAACGACATTCATGACTATGTAAATAAAACCTTGTTATACATGTTCGCAGGTGACACTATAATAATTTCGATAAATTATAACTATGAAGAGATGATTGGCAATTTACAAAAAGGTTTTGACATGATTAACGGACGGTTGATAGAATATGAACTCTACATAAGTGAAGAAAAAACCGTGCAATTAGACATAACAGTTCCTAAAATGAAAGATAAACACAAAATAAATATTTTAACTCATTCCAAAAAATGTGCGTCAATGGTAGAAGGGATCAATTGCGAAATAACATGTAGGAAAATAGAACAAAAAAAAATAACGAAGTACTTGGGAATAGCAGTGGGAATCCCACTTACAGTGGGATTTTAAAGAACATATCACAAAGTTAATATCAAAATTACGTCAAATAATACCAAAACTATATAATGTTAAACACATGTTAAATAACACCTAATATTATACTAGAAAAAATATATAAACATGGGTTAAGAGGGAAAATATATAATATAATCAATAACTATACGATAGGACGACAAAGTAGTGTTAAAATAGGAGATAAAAAAGCAGTTGGAAAAAAATGGAATACGGCGTCCCACAAGGTTCGTTCCTAGGACCTTTGCTCTTCCTAATATAGTGTATATCAACTATATAACAGCTCTACAAAGTAACACTATTGTGACATTATATGCTGATGTAATTTTTTTTATTATCAATACATTCAGAAAATAGGAAATGCTAAAACACTTACAAGAAGATTTTGATAATTTAAAGGTGTATTTACAAGAAAACAAGCTAATATTAAATGAAGAAAAAGCAGTATATTTACCAATACACTCGTCACATATGAATGAGGAGACTGGTGAAATAACAATGTGTAATAAGATATGTACGAAACAAAATAAACAATGCAAATGTAAAACGATTAAAAAAGTTAACAGAACCATATATTTGGGATTAGAATTAGAAAAACACTGGAAATTTTACGAACATATAAATAAAATCATTCTAAAAATCAGACGTGTGATACCAACAATGTATAAACTAAACGGAATATTTAATGGAAAAAAAAACAAAAAAACAATTTTTGATGCATTAATCATGTCAAACATCAAATATGGAATTACAGTATACGGAACAATGACTAACAGTATAATGGCACAGCTTGAGAAAGTTACAAACAAGGCAATTAAAGCATTGCTTAAAGACAAACTATCACATAGTAAAGACATACATAAAAAGTTTAAAATATTGAATTTACAGCAAACATTAACTTGTAATATAATAAAAAAAAAATTATTTTAAGAACATATGTAAAGTTAAGACTAACAGAACTCTAAGAGGCAATAATAAATGGCTAATAGAACCAAAGTGGAATAATTCGTATGGGAGACATGAAATGAAATACCAAATACCTTATCAATTTAATGAACTACCAGAACACCTACGGAACCTGAATAATCATAATGAAGTGGACAAGAACATTAAAAAATGTATATTAGATCAATAATAAACTTCCATATCAAATTTAAGATAACTAAATTAGTGTACTAAATTTAATATATGGAATAAGGAATTTAATAGGAATATATGTAAAAATGTATGCCGCATGATTATAATTTAACACATAAAAATAACAAAATGTATTACTTAACTTGCTTGCACACACAAGTTCTTTGGAACTTCGTGGTTGTACCAACAACAACTTGTACAATGAAGCATATTATTAGTATTATTATTATTATTATCATCTTTTTGGAGGTCATGAAGGTCAACATGGACGCGGCCAGGTCGGCGAACCGCTGCGATAAATTT
>JAHWFP010243913.1:0-16270 GCA_023313725.1 Lithobius niger
GCCATACGTTTTCATGTCCAGTCTCATCCGGACTCCAATGAGGAAATTAGAAGACTGATTGATCAGAATACATATGTCGACGATTTTCTAGCCGGAAGTAGCACTTCTGAGCGTTCATTAGCAATCTCGAGAGAAGCTAACTCCTTGATGGAAAAGGGAGGAATGTTGCTGAAAAAATGGGCCACTAATGATGAGAAATTGCGTCAACAATGGCAGGAGGATGGTGTCGTATCTTTAGAGGATCCAATAGAACTACTTAAAGTTCTTGGACTTATGTGGGACCCAATAACAGATGTATTGTTTCTGAAAACTTCTTCTGTACTCAAAGCAACTGAACACAGCGGAGCATCGAAGCGTGCCATATTAGAAATTCTCGCACGAGTGTTTGATCCTTTGGGTTTCGTTTCCCCCAAGACAGTCACTATCAAGATTCTCCTGCAAGACTTATGGCGGTTGAAAATCAAGTGGGATGAAGAGATAACTCCTCCCTTGCTGACTTCTTGGGTACAGTGGAAAGAAGACTTGAAAAATTTAGAACAAGTACGAATTCCAAGGTGGTATGGTACACTTGACAATTCTGAAGATTTACAACTTCATTTATTTTGTGATGCTTCACCGAAAGCATATGGAGCTGTGGCCTATTTGCGTGTGCATCAAGAAGATGGTAACTTTTCTGTGAAAATAATCACGTCCAAGTCAAGAGTGGCGCCCCTAGAGTTAATGAGCATCCCTCGTCTGGAGTTATTAGCTTGCTTGGTTGGAGTTCGTCTGTCATTCCACATTAAGAAAGCTTGGAACAAACCGGATGTCTCAACCTGGATATGGTCCGACTCTAGAGTAGCTTTAGAATGGATTAAAGGAACACCCTCTCGATGGAAGCTGTTTGTTGCCAGAAGAGTCCAAGAAATTCAGGAACTGTCAAGTCTTAAAAGTTGGCATTATTGTTCCAGCAAAGCTAATCCTGCAGATTTAATTTCAAGAGGACAATCTTTGGAGAAATTAAACAAGAATGTTGTATGGTGGTACGGGCCTGAATGGTTATCCTTGAAGATGGAAGAATGGCCACAATTTCCAGATAATAGAAATGAAGATGAGGTCAACAATTTACTTCACACTGAAGAAGCACCAATTGTCGTCAATGTTTCAATAGCATGCCATTCCATAATGGATTATGGACGGTTTGGAACGTGGGCCAAACTTATTCGTGTTACTTGTTGGGTCTTCCGTTTCGTGAACAATGTAAGAAAGTCGAGCGCTTTGTTTCAAGAATTCTTATCATCAAAGGAAATTCAAGCTGCTGAAACATATTGGTTTCTAGTTATTCAGAAAGAATCCTTCATTGAAGAGCATCGTAATCTTTACGAGGGAAGGAACATTGACTCAAAGTCCAAACTTTTGCAGTTCAATCCCTACTTAGACTCGGACAATTTAATACGAATTGGTGGACGTTTGCGTTTTGCACAATTAAATGAAGCCCAGGCTCACCCGATTCTCTTACCTTCTCACAAACTGGTGGATCTTTTCATTCGTGACAGACACGTTCGTACATTGCATGGTGGGGTGCAAGAAACTTTAATTAAAGTTCGAAATACGGCATGGATACTTCGTGGCCGTCAGTCTGTACGGAGAGCCATTCATGGATGTCTGTCTTGTAGAAAATGGAATGCTAAACCTCCGTCTGTGATAGAAGCTCCTCTGCCTGCAGCGAGGGTTCAACAATCCTTACCGTTTCAGGTATCTGGATTGGATTTTGCAGGTCCTGTGTGGATTAAAGGTTTTCAAGAAAACGTTAAAGGTTACATATGTTTGTTCACTTGTGCGGTCACAAGAGCGATTCATTTAGAACTTGTATCGTCACAAGGGATTAAGCCATTCTTGTTAGCCTTCAGAAGATTCATTGCAAGACGAGGAATCTGCAAGATTATCTATAGCGATAATGCGAAAACATTTCAACAAGCAGATCGGATTCTTAGGGAAGCATGGGAAATATTATCAAAATCTGATGTTCAGAATCAAGCTGCACGTGAAGGAATCGAATGGAGGTTCATAGCTCCTCAAGCTGCGTGGTGGGGAGGATTCTATGAGCGGATGGTGGGATCGGTGAAAAGACACTTGAGGAGAACTTTAGGAAACGCTTTACTTGATTCCGAAGAGTTCAGGACACTATTGACGGAGGTGGAAGCAGTAATAAACAACAGACCTTTGGTGAACATGTCAGAAGATTCTCAAGATTCAGAATACATTACTCCGTCTCATTTCTTGATAGGAAGAATTGGAAGTAATTTATCTGATCTTCTCCCAAGCATCTTAGCTGTACCCACTAAAGATTCTCTTCTACGAAGATGGAAATTTAGAAGACGTCTGATGGACAGTTTCTGGCGAAAATGGAGTCAAGAATATCTTCTCCAATTAAGATCAGCTCATTCTCTGAACGTTCCTGGAAATGAAGTTCCATTAAAAATTGATGACGTTGTGTTAGTAAAGGATGAACGTCTTCCTCGAGGGCAGTGGAAAATGGCTCGAATTTCTGAGGTCACCGAAGGAAGAGATGGCAAGGTGCGGTCAGTTATGCTTCAAACTGGCAATGGTAACTTCATAAGAAGAGCTGTTCAGCGAGTCTGCCCTTTGGAGATAGTTTAGGGTGCTGGATACACACATTGGTTTGTTAGTTGCTACTTAAGTCTTAGAAAGTAGTCTTCTAAACTAATCAAACACTTAAACACACTTCACCTCAATGAAGAACATTCTTGTAGGTACAAGTTACAAGCTTGAGTTAGCTTTCATAGACACTTATTTTCAAGGAAGCACATTTATTAGTTGTCTTCGCTCATTACCTTTTAAACCCCTTCAAAATTCTTCGGATCTGTCAAGCACCGTCCTATGCAGTTGAGGTTCGGGCTCGGCAGGCAACGTTTCGTCCTCTCCGGTGGAGTCCGGTGGCTGAAAGGCGTGGAGCACCCGCGGACGCCTTAAGCTGGTGAAGGGCTATGCTTCACAGTGCCTTTCTACCAGTCTAAATTGAAGGGGTTTCTGGCATCGCTTCTGCATGTCATTTCAAAGCCTGGTGAAGTCTTGGCCGGGCTGCAATTCCAAGCACTCCCAAACATCAGATTATTTTCCTTACCATCATTCAAGAAGTTGGATTCTAGAATCAAGGTGAAGATTCTTTAAGATGTTCGAAGTTCCCTTCGTCTTGACCTGAAGATTCTCTGCGCATTAGCAAGATTCACAAGAATCGGTGAAGATCTTCGGTTGGGGCGGAATATGTTGTGAATCTTGCAGTTACCCTTTTGTTTAGTATGTCGGATTTGCTAATTAAGATGTACTTGACGCCATTGTAGAGGAAAGGAATTACAAGGCATGCGCACATCAAAGGAAGATTAAATCAAGACCTTTCAGCTTGTCCATTGGCCCCAGCAACATTAAGTCCACAAGAAAAGGTAAAGAGGTAAAAGCGTAGTGGCAAAATCGTATATTTACCTTCGAATTCAGAGTGGCTCTTGCGAACTCTCTAATAGCCCGAAATGCACGTGCTTACAATTTTCTTAAGGGTGGGGATGTATTCGTTCCATCAACCCTAACCGAAAGTATTTAACTTAGATAGGGACCGTCCTATTTTTAAAGAGTAGCTGTAATTGGTGTAGCGGCTAATTTGAATTTCAAAGTGCAATTGGAATGCTCATGTTTCTATTTATACCTAAGCTAAACAATTTCGGTTAAGATTGATGGAAAGAATAGATCCCCACCTTTCAGAAAATTCTAAGCATGTCTATTTCTTGCTATTAGAGAGCTCGGTAGAGTACTTTGAATTCGAAAATGACCAAACGCTTTCGCTGCTACATCATTATCTCTTCACCGTCAAATGGGCGTAGGACAGTCCTTATCTAAGTTAAACAATTTTGGTTATGATTGATAGAAACAATAGATCACCACCTTACAGAAAATCTTACGTATGTTTATTTCTTCCTATTGGAGGGCTTGCTAGAGAACTTTGAATTAGAAAAACGCCATACGCTTTCGCTGCTACACCTTCACCTTTGAATAGGCGTAGGATGGTCCCTATCTTAGTTAAACAATTTTGGTTGTGATTGATGGAAGAATAGATCCCCACCTTTCAGAAAATCCTAATCATATACATTTCGGAATATTAGAGGGGTAAATAAGGGTGAACCCAACTACTGACAACTTTGTAGCCTTTAAACACTGTCGTGCCCGTGCCAGTTTTGTTAACCATGAGGCTAGGCGTGCTTCGTGGTTGGCTTATGTTTCGTCGATCATGCACTTCACACCTTTTCAGCAGGTGTGGAGGAAGGTGCGCCAAATCTCGGGGAGGAACGTGCCTTCCCCGGTGTCGCAGTTAAGGGTTAGCGAATGCCGTGATCTCTTCTGTGCCGGATATCGCTGACTGTCTTGCGTCTGCATTTGCGCGGGTCTCGAGTGATAACCATTATGATCCTGGTTTCCTCGGGATTAAGCGTAGAAAAGAAGCTCACTCTCTAGATTTTCGTTCCGACGGGCTAGAGGAGTTCAATTTACTGTTTACCAGGCAGGAATTTATTTCACCTTTGTCCAGGTCACATGACTCCACCCCAGGGCCTGAAGATGTTCAATATCAGCTGTTGAAATATCTTCCTCTTGCCTCCCAGCAGTTCTTGCTGGAGATGTTCAACCGTGTGTGCGCAGAGGGGCTTTATTCCATCTGTGTGGAGGACAGCAGCGGTCATCCTGATTGTAAAACCAGGCAAAGACCCTACTTCTCCTTCCAGTTATCGCCCAATCCCTCTGACTGGCTGTGTCTGTAAACTTATGGAACGGATGGTCAATGAGAGGTTGGTCTGGTACTGCGTCCCAGTGTAGCTTTCGACGTTTTCGGTCAACTATCGATCATCTGGTTGCTCTTAAATCGGATATGAGGGAGGTTTTTCGCCTGCGCCAACATCTGGTTCAAATTTTCTTTGACTTGGACAAGGCTTTTGATACGACTTATGGGATTCTCCATAATCTCTATAACTGTGGCTTCAGTGGACGGATGCACTGTTCCTTTCAGCTTTCCTATCGGGCTGTTCTTTTCATGCCCGTGTCGGGGCGACTACAGCTGGCAATTAACAAAGTTCAGACCTGGGCGGTCAGTAATGGTTTCCGGTTTTCTCTGGACAAAACTGTGGGTGTCCACTTTTACCGCCAACAAACACTGCACCTAGATCCAATTGCCTGAGGTACAAATTCCTGATGTCCCACAAGCACGTTTCCTGGGTCTGGTGTTCAATTCCAGGTTTTCTTGGTTTCCACACTTGCGCCAACTTAAAGACAAGGCTTTGCAGGCGCTTAACATCTTACGGGTTAATATGTTTGTTGTAATTCCATTTACTATCCAGAGTAAAGCCCAAATATTTCACTTCACTGACTCTGTTAATTCTTAATACAATTTGTACGATTACATTGCTCATTATGAATAAAGATATCAAAGTCCGATTATGATTTACGATGTGGATTCGTAATACGGATCAAATATGTCTTGGATTCGCTAATAAACACTTCATTTAAAACAAACCAATCGTTAATATTGTCGAAATCCTCCTGGATGTTTGCCTGCATTTCCTCAATATTTTCCTTTATTGATATTAAAATGATGTCATCAGCCTACAAAAAGACAGAGCCGTGATTCAAAGTGTCTTCAATATCGTTATTGTATATTAAAAAATAAAAGCGGACCAAGCACAGAACCTTGGGGAACACCAGTATTTACATTTGCCATATCGCTAAATTCATCTTAAATTTTTGTAATAGTGATTCTGTTTTCCATGTAATTTCTAATAATGTTTAAGATTTTTCCTCTTAGACCCAGAGCATTACATTTACGAAAAAGAATTGCGTGATTTATGGTGTCAAAGGCTTTTTGTAAATCAATAAGTATTGGACTAATATGGTTGCCACTGTTAAGTGCTTTTGTGATCATGTCGTTAATTTCTTTTAAAGCATCACTGGTCCCTAAATTCTTTCTAAAGCCAAATTGTTGCTTCGTTATAAGCTTATTTTTATCAAGAAACTCTGTGATTTTATTAGCAAAAAACTTTTCAATTATTTTATTAATTACTGGTAAAAGCGAAATGGGTCTGTAGTTATTCAAGTCATTTTTTTTGTCCTTTTTTTGTAAACGGATCTAAGAAGTTGTTTTTTCAATCCTTTCAGGCCAGCATTCACTATCAATGATTTTATTGATTAGTTTAGAGATTAAAATAGAAGAATTAAAGTTAGTTTTTTGAAAATGGCTTAAAACAAAACCGTCAATACCCGTTGCATTTGTTGTTTTCATGTTCTTTACAATTACTGATATCTCATCAATATAAGCATACAAAATACTCATTGAATTTTTACTTTCTGCGGCAGAATGCCTACGCCTACCATATTTACCAAAACTTGGTCTTGTAGCATTTAGTTTTAGTAAAGCATATCTATTAGCATATCTTTTTTTCAGTTTGGGAACTTGTTCCGCAAAATTCAAATTAAAGTAATTTGGAAGTGTTTTAAAGTTTGCATGCGGGAAAGTTTTCTTTAGATATTCGTCAATGTTTAATTTTCTGGGGCGGCCTGTCAAATCGTTTACCTTTTTCCACATTTTCCTTGAATCATTGCATAATTTACTGAAAATATTTTGGTAGTAATTCTGTTTAGCAAGTCGTATAAGTTTACTTATTTCACTTTTAGCTTTCCTGTACATATCAACTGTCTCTTCATTTTTATTCTTAAGAACATTTTTCCATAACATATTTTTTTTTCGTCAATTTTTTTTATTAGACTCTGATATCCAGGGCTTACGTCCATTATTTTTGTTATTTCCAGCTTTACTTAAGTTTGTTTTTTGTGTATCATCTTTAAGTCTGTTTACCTCAAAATTTTTTTTAAGTTTGTCATTGACAGAATTGTAAGCTTCATTTATATTCGTAATTTCATCCAGGTCTCTCCAGTCAATCTTATTCATATGTTTAATCACTTGAGTTTCATTTATGACACTTTTGTCAGTATTATCACTGCGATTCTTATTTGCACTAATATTTACTATTTTTATATTTATCAAGATTATCAGAGATTTTTTTCATCCAAGTGTAACCATTTAATGACCCTTCAGTTCTTGCACAGCAATGGTCAATACGAAATTCTTGCAAGACGCCACTTACAATTTCTACCCTGGTAGGAGAATTAATTTTTATATCCAATCCCATAGATGCAATTAGGTTTTCATATTTTTCTCTACAGCTTTTGTCTTGATTTTTACTATTTGTTAGTATATCAATATTAATGTCACCCATAACTACAACATTATCAAAATTATTTCCGATGCCCCTAAGATACTTTTGAGTTCACTAATAAATTTGGATTTATTAGCTTTAGGCTGCCTATAAATAGCCAGAATTAAAAGCTTCGTTTCAGGAAGATGAACAGATATTCTAATTCCGTCATTAACATCACAATTAAAACCATCACAAGTAGCATCAAATTCCTCCTTAACAAAAACGCATAGGCCACCACCCCTGCTGGTTTCTTCTCTGGTAAGAAAGAATTATCATATCCATGTAGCTTATAAAGATATCTTTCAGTATTTTTAATATTGATTTCAGTTAAAATAATTATGTTCGGTTTAGTACTAGTTTTTTCAAGTGTGAAAACCGATCCCTCCCGATTTTTTCGTAAGCTGCGGATGTTTAAGTGTATAATTTTCAGATTTCCAGAGTTTATAAACTCACTATCCAAGTCGAAAACATAATCATCTGTTAGAATATCATTTATGAACTCTGTAGTGGAGATACTCATTTTCAGATCTGATCCAGATAGCATCATTATTTTTAATGCTGAATGCTGCATTCCAATGCAAGCGCTTGATCATAGTCGGCAAACTCCTTTATATTAACAGATGGTCATAAATATGTCTGCCATTGGCTCATATACAACTGTCAGCACGGCGCTGCGATCCTGCAAAGAGAGATTATGGCACTTGTGTGCGCATGGCCGCCGTTTGTCGACTATAAAGTGTCGCTATGCATCGACATGCGGAATACGGCAAAAATTGAGCAACTACTGAATACACGCTATGTTGCTGCAATGTATGTGTTCCTGCAGTTTTCTCTTTGTGGTTGCTGTAATTACTGTCCACTCATCCCCAACACCGAATGAGACACTACAGGTAATTCATTGTTCGTAAATAATGTATTTGAGTAAAAATTTAATTGATTTGATGAAAATCAGTAAGCTTAATTCATTCTTGTAGGAAATAATGACGACGTACGTTAATTTTGACAATAGTGTAAATATATTCGGTGAAACTAAAAATGTAGCCACATTTTTTAAAACCATTTAATTCATGCAGCAAGTAGCTCGTTTGGCTGCTTTTAAAAGGAAAAGGTTTATATCTTATCATAACTTCTCATTTCGAAGAGACCAGACAAGTAATTAAGCTCCGGTACTTCAGAATATCAATGCAACTAGTCATGAAAACTCACAAATAAGTAAGATTCCTATACTTCGAAATATACATTTAAAGTTAAATAAGATGAAAGAATCTTTCAGCACTTCTTGACATCACAGAAACCAGTCACGAAAAGCACGAGTAGTCCTAAGTAACTAGTTCTTATAATTCGTAATTTAAATTTATAGGTAAATTTGAGGAAAGAAGCTTCTTGACTTAGAAGCCTGTCATGAATTATTGGTATTTTCAAAATGATTAAATCGCTTTCCAGCACCGAAGCATACTGCTTCTGTGACACCAATATGTGTAACACAAATCAGAGAACTGCAAGAAAAACATTTATAATTTAAGGTTAGTAGCCACGGTGACAGTAAGTGCTTAGGTAAAGTGATAATTTAATAGTTATCCCAACTGGCGATGACGAAATTGGCAATAAATGTTATATTTTTGTATTAAATTTATTACGGTCAGCGTGTTTTCCACATATTTTTTTGATGGTTAGGCTGAATTGTGGATTTACAAAACTCCATTCAGTAAAAGGGAAAAGGGGATAAGAGATTGATCTGACTGTCTCATGTGCTGGGACATGTCCATTAAGCTACTTCAGCTCTATAGTGGTATTAGGGTTTAGATAATATGACAGTCTCAAAACAACGTTGTTGAAGACGACGCTACGCTACGCAAAGGTGATATGTTCGACAATGAATCCAGCTCTTATAGCATGATTTTTGTGTAAAGGTCACGACATCTATTGACCACTACCAGCAGTTTAAAAAATAATAATCGTAATACTACGTAGCTTTGCCTGACAAATTTTTGTGGCTTTAAAACCAATTTGAAGTAACTTTTTAAGTTTACACTGCCACTCTCAATTTTTAAAGTCAATTACCTTTGTTTTTTTTCTTTTTTGGGTTGTAACTAACGCCCTCGATCGACGGCCAGTGCCAACAAATTACTTAGCCATGAATTGGTGCTAAGTGCCGCCACAACATAATATCCTAGTTCCTGCTATTTTGCTCAAGATCCGGCCTGTACTGTAGTACAGCCGCGTCTTGGGGCTCAGAGTACAAGCGTGGCCTTGGCCCATTCCTGTGCATTAGGAATGAAAAGACCTTGGAAACACTTTTGTGCTCATGTCGACGATGACACATAAGAGATCCTACATAATTTCATAGCAAATTTATCCTTTTCCATCATGAGACAGCCTCAGCAGTTGAAAAGGACGCTAGTATTAATATTTTGTCTTTCATAAAAGTATTAGCTTTCGAGCTAAAGGTAACAATTTTATTGTTTTCAACCATAATTCCGTAGTTGTCACGTTTTCATGGAGAAAACAGTCATTTTCTAATGACTCAAATGTTTAAAGAATAAGTTCAACATTTCTATCAAAATAGCATTGGTCAGGTTTATCACTTAACCTTCGAACCAAGGGCATCGATTTTTCTAAAGTTGTGGGGGGCTGGACGAAAGCAGAGAAACAGCCAAAATTTTGTATGTTAAGGTGGGTGAATTAAAAAAATGTGGAGGAGGTCGGGGTAATGTCTTACGGTAGTCTTGCACCCATTCGCCCCTCCCAAAATTACACTCCTCGTTGCTTTGTAAGTATGGGGGGCGGGGGATTTAACCGAGCCTATGGACCAATACTGCCAGCTCCACTTTACTTGGATAGAATTCAAGCACCTGAAAAATAGCATTTGCAGAATTTGCGTGAGCTTGACTGTAACAAACTAGAGTTGCACTACGGAATGCGAGAAATTAATAGAAAGATTGAATTGTTTAAGCAGTTACTGGTATATTTAGAGGGTTGCTTATGGGCCTACAGCCTTGAGATACAACGAAATACTATAGAAAAAGACAGGTAAAATAGCAAAAAACTTAATATTTTTTTTTTCAGAAAAATGAAAATACGTAAAATATTAGAGAGGGGTGAGCAAAAAATTGTTGATAGTCCCTTTGCCGCAAAAGTGCAAATCCTCCTCAAACAGCAGCAAATAAAAATACCTTCAAACATTCGCAAAAATTACAAGTGGACTGAAAATGATTCATTGTGTACATACGTTCCCTAGATGCACCCAAAAAAAAAATAATAATGTGACTTTATGGAAATCATTTCCCTTACACAAGCATCATAATGGAAGAAATAAAAAATTTTGATCCCAATAAAATAATAATAATAATAGCAATACCAAGAGAACTTTGATACCACTAGATATTTAACTTCCGTAAAAAAATATCTAGTGGTTGATATTCCCCGAGGTTTACGAAAAAATAAAAGGAACATTACGCCAGCCTAGTAAAGTTTTATTGTGCTGAATTAAGATGCAAACCCAAAACCAATTCCCTAAATTTTTTCACACACAAAGTGTTTCACTCACTGCCGATAAGCTTTTGCATCGTATCGCAAGGACATGAAAATCGGCCTACAGAAAGAAATAAAATGCACTGATATTTAATATCCGTAAAAAAAATTTAATGGTTGTACCAAATCAAGCATAGGTACAATACAACCATAACATTCAATTAATTTAAATTCCCAGATATAAAAAGTAAATAAATAAACAAACCTCATTTCATTTGTGGGCAGGGCCGTGACTGAACAGGGAGGGTGGGGATGCCTTGCCACCCAAGATATGCGGAAGAGGGCGTAAAAAAGCTTACCCGATTTCCATTGATTTTTTTAATGATTTTTTGTTTGTTTTTTCTATCGTTATAGTTTAGAGTTGGACTTAGATTAACTGTATTAGAGGGACTGTCGTGGGGGTGTAAATTGCTTTGTGGGGGCGGAAAATTCCCAGCTTCTGTCCCCCACCCATAGAAAAAATTCCTAGCCACGGCCCTGGTTGTGAGTTCCACTAAATCACCAGGCATTATCAGTTTAGTTTCGTTTTTGAAATTTTTGATACAAATTTTGAAATCAGATTCTCCGGTATCTTTCGTTTTGGCTTTGTTCGTTTGGCTCTGCCCTTCCATCTATGGCTAGTTTCGCACTAAATTATAGTTTCACACTAGAGAAAAATCATTAAAAACTCTCCTGCCTTAATGCTTAAATATTCTACATTTAAAATTTGAAGTTTTTCAGATGAATGGATACTTCGTAAATTTGTGCCAACCGCATTGCCAAATTTCGGAAAGAAGCTGAAAATGAAAGGAATTTTATTGTTCTTGTTAAGCCTTTCTGTGCGTGCATTACTTGACCCCATTACACAGATAATTCTAGAGTATCCACCTTTGTGGCTCCTGTGAGGGGTGAGGAGGTGGGGAGTAGGACACCTTGATACATTGCTTTTTTTTTAAACTCACTTCAGAATACACCCAAAGTACAGTATGCCGGGAAAAAATGTCACCGAGACAACCACAATCTTAAAAATACCCCCAAAAAACTAAATTGGTTAACAAACAGGAGTTGGTGGCCATCACAAGATTTAAAAAAGATTTTAAAAAATTAACGACAGGTTAAAGAGAAAAAAAAAGAAGTATGCTACGGGATTCGAACCGTGGACCACACGCTCCGCACACGTTGATGCCACCCACTGCGCCATAGTCACAAACAAACGACAAAGTGCTTTCGAATCACTAATAAGGCTATACTAATCTGATAGGGCGGTAAACGTATTGTCTAGTGTAGAGAGCAGTTTTGATTAATAAACCAAACGTGTTCTCTTCAAATGTCTCACAAACACTTAAGACATGAATTTGGCAATATGGCATGGTTAGAACTAGTGTGTCTCATCGAAATTTAGTATATTTTACTGACTGTGAAGAGAGCCACAAACCATCCATCCATCTCGTGCCACCTCTAGCCCCCAATTGAGTTCATAATATTAATAATCTAACCGAATATTAGCCCCACAGCATTCGTCTATTGGCAATGCTCCTTTGAGTTCTCAGAGAATTTTGACAGTAACTTGAGACTAGTATAGTATGTACTTGGCAAGTTAGGCCTAGAGAACTGGACTTTAAACATAAGAAACAGTGTGTTCAAGATATTAACTACCTCGGTAAAATCATAACACCATACAAGCTAAATGCATGGCAGCAATGGTTCAGATAATCCAAGACGCCATTATTGTCAAAGCGTTGAGAAGATTTTTAGGCCGTTACGGGCTATTATAGGGCCTTCATACCTGACGTTCATGTCAAGGCATCTTCCTTTTATGACTTCTTGATAATATCAGCAGAATGAAAGTAGGGTAAAACACATTTCATTGGTCATCAACAGTAAAAAGGACGGTTTAATAGACTGCAGTTTGGCTTTGCCTGATTACAGTAGGCCTTGCATCCTGACAACGGATGCAAACTACTGTAACTATGGCACCATTTTGTTCCAGCTTGAGATGGGTGCTGTAGGACACACGGTTCGAAAATTCAAATCACTCATAGCACACTCCCATTTTACAGTAGAATGGGGCCACAGTGCTTTATAGTATATAAAAAAAATGTACCTTTGCCTAGTGGCAGACTAGCAAGGTTGATTTTAGAGTTGCAGGGTCTGGACTTCACAAAAGAGTCCATAAAAGGCTTGATCAGCCAGACAGCAGAAACAATCAAGGATGTAGAAGAATTGATCTTTCACATCACCTGTAAATGTTGAAATAAAAGCAAAAAAAAAAAATAGCAGAGATCCGAAACGAGTTTTTCTCCTTGGAGGAAATTCGTGTTGTGCAGAAAACTGACCCTTGGTCAGCACACAAGGTTGCTGGTTTAAGCAACATGCAAGGTGTGATCACACCAGGTGATGCAGACCCTTCCAAACCTGAGGAATTGTGATTGCATTTAGGGATATTAGATAAGTTCTATGCTTCATGCAGCATGCAAGACTCTCTAGTTGGGAATTTGCACTTCAACGCATGGATTCCAAAAAGCTTGTCCACACATGATTGCTACCGTTTAGTCAACTCCAACTGGGAGCCATTTAGAACTTTTTAAGTCCTGGAAAAAGCTCTAACAACTAGTTGGCTAGATTGATCTCTGGAAGGATATTGCAGAGTTTGTCAAGGGATGTTAGGTGTGTCAGCTGACAAAGCCAACCACCACAAGACCCACAGGGTAGCAACACCACCTAAGATGCCTTGAAACGGATCTCAGTTGACCTTGTTGGGCTGGTAATAATGCCCACCAGGGAAGGCTTCTATTGGATCCTAGTCGTGGTCGACCAGATGAGCATGTGGGCAGAATTGTTTGCTTTGAGGCCAGCCAAAGCAAAACAAGTTTCATGAGTGAATAAAAAGTGGTATTACGATGGGGTTTCCCTCCTCCATAATGTTTAATTTAGCCAGCCAATTCATATTGAACCAGTGGCAAACGATGTGAAATAGGTTTGAGGTTTGCACCGAGCATTCTACTCCTTTTCATCCTCAAAATAACATTTTTGAATGCACCAACAAGATTCAAAAGCAAATGCTGAGGAGTTTTACTGAGCCTCATCGAGACTGAAATTTGAGACTACGAGAATTTGAGTTTGCGATCCGGTAATCTCTGTCAGAAAATTTAAAATTCAGTCCTAAATAGCTAAATGTTGGATGAAACCCAACACCTCCCTGCGGTGTTAGTTGGTGAATCTCAGAAGAATCCGTGTATTGCGCCTCAAAGTAGTTTCAACACTGTTGGTCATGAAGTTGCGTGTATAGACAAATCGTAGCAAGAGTGATGTTTTCATACCTCTTTATTAGGCTAAGCCTACTCAGTGTATTTTTAATGCAGGTTATCACTGTAAATAGTTGCGTTCAGACGTTCTACAAGCAGACACATTTGGTCTCGACTCTGGGCAAGAGATAGAATAAGCAGTAGTGTATCATAGACATTGCGAGCCTACGAGCCCTCCATTATGTCACTCCTGGTACGCGTATACAGTATGTCTCAGAAGTCCCGTCTACCCAAAATAAAGGGCTATAACTGAATATAAGTTTGTAATAACAACGTACTCATATAGGAAACCACCTATGGCGAATCCGATGATGGTTCCCAAACTGACCTTGGAAGTCGTCTTCAAGGTCATCCAAAATATATCTCCTAAACTATTCAAGATACAGACATAAAGTAAATTAGAAAGTTGTTTGGGATTATACTACAAGGCCAACAAAAATAAAACAGAACTGAAATCGCGCCGTAAACCAGGAAAATATGGGCAAAACAACTTGGACTCTTCAGGGGAGCCAACCATGGGGCAGCGATAAGCCTAGAAAATGATCAAATACATTTAAAAGTGTTTTGAAGCAATGACTATGCATAAAACAATCCATCCAGCAAGCATGGAACGAACTGAAACTGAAAACTGATGCTTACTCAAAATGGATATCTAGAAAGTGCACCATAACCAGAATACCATCCAATCCATAGGCAGGAAAATACAGGTACATTCTTTACTAATAAATACAAGTTTCCTTCATTTATGTTAAGGTCATAACACAAATACGATAATGCAGAACAAATTTAAATAGATAAAGCAAATTAACAGAAAATATCCACACTATCGTACTTTTTAGCCATGGCGGTTGATTTATTGTGGTTCTGCACTTAGTGGTGCACCTTACCGATAGCCGCTCGGGGCAGAGAGTTTGTGGAGCATTCTCATTATTTTATAATTTGCACGACCGGTTTCTTTTAGCCATTAAAAGAAAGATATTTAGATTGCTCCCAAACCTTCTCTTTGGGGGCACCAAAATTCATTGGGTAGGGGCAGGGAGGGGGGGGGCAGGAATCGCGTTCTTACGCCCCTGCTTTCATACAAATACCGATATCAGGAACTGGATTTCCTCTAGTCGATCGTTAGTGCTTTAAGACACAACAACGTGATGACACCAAGTAATTGCTTATCGCTGCCCCTTGGTTAGCACCCCTACAGTGTCCAAGTTGTATTGCCCATATCTTCCATGTTTGTGGCGCGATTTCAGTTCTCTTTCCTTTGTTGAACTTGTGGTATCATTCCAAACAACTTTCTAATGTACTTTATGCCCGTATCTTGAATAGTTTAGGAGAGATATTTTTATGACCTTGAAAACGACCTCCAAGGTCAGTTTGAGAACCATCATCGGATTTGCCATAGGTGATCTCATATCCAGTATATAGCCCTTTATTTTGGGTAGACGGGACTTCTGAGACATACTGTTTAAAAAAGTCCTTATTGTAATATACAAGTTCAAAACGTCTTATTTTGCCCTTTAATAGGAAGTTCCTATTGAACTACCTATTAACCATTTGTATTGGAGCAGACCACGACCATACAAATGACCTAGGCCTACATTGCAAAAAAAGAGCAACATGCCACACAAGGCCTATGACTCATGATGAAGAAAATTAGCAGTGAACTGCCATTCATCTCCAATTAGGAAGTTAATGGTTCAAAGCTTCTCATTTAGCTGAACATATGTTTGCGTTTTACAAGCTGGGCAATTTTAAATTGCAAGACCAACTTCGCTCGCATTAAAACTTTGCACGCAAGACAGTTTGAAAGAGCGATAACTTTTAAACATGTTTATGTCTTCCGAAATGTAAAATTCGGGCATTTGTGCTAGCGATTGTCGGGTCCTACACAATTCAGCCTGCCAGAATAATCCCAATTAGAGCTTTAATGATCATTTAAATACCATATGCCAATTCCAATTTTTATTGCTGTAGGCCTAGAAGACCTTAATTAGGAAGTTTTACTGCTTTACAAGATTGTTAAAGTACAACTGGCACTAACGTTGATAAAGCACATCTGGGATCTTTACATGAAGCCATGTTTATCTGTACGTGACTTGAGGGAAATATTTTAGAATTGTGTTGTATCATGATTCATTAAATATTTAATGCTTACGATCGTCAATTTAT
>JAHWFP010243928.1:5100-28369 GCA_023313725.1 Lithobius niger
TTTTTTTTCGACGTTTGAAAGTGTAAATTTTGGAGTCTACATGACAATTTGAAATACTTATGAACAATACTAATAACATATTTATTATCATAAAAAAAATCACTAAAAGCAAGTTTGGCAAGTTTGGCCTGTGACATGGGGGCCGCCAGACTGCCCGACTTTCCCTTGGGGTGAGTGGATGGCGGGGGTGGGGGGGGGGGGGCACGTGCCTCTTGTGTCCTCCCCCTCTCCCCCCAAGCATACGGCTCTGTTGGCGGAAAGGAACAGTAATACGTTTGGTAGGAACAGGTCGAATAGTCATACTTTGTTTACGTAAACCACGGCGTTCGGTAACAATGTGATACACCAGCCGGAATCGATTAACACACGAGGACGGAGTGCACCGACTTGTAACCGGAAAACGTGGTTTTAACAGACTTACTCAACGAGCCCATTGCAGTAACTTTTGCGTGTTTCTTCGTTTTTCGTACTTTGAAGCATTCTTGCTAAATTCCGAAGTGCAGCCAACAAGGGAACTAACAACTTGCCCAATCACTTAATAACGGAAGAGAGGAAGGAAAAGACGAAAATAATAGATGTTGAAGTTTGTGTTTGTTTTTGTTTGTTGGTGGGGGTTGATAGAAGTTGCTTAATTAGTTCACACTGTGTGAAGCTAATATTTTGGCTGCTGGGCCATTTGTTGTATTCAGAAGTATTTAAAAAGCCTTATTATACTGTAATACTGAAATATTAAAAAAGCCATAATATTCGGGGTGTATGGAAGAAAATACTGGGAGGGGGGGGGGGGGTTTGAGGCTGTAATTTTGTACTCGAATCCCATTTTTTTCCGAAAAATTTAAGGGTTGTGTGTTTTTATGAGACTTTACCCAATACCCACGTTTATTCGTCGTTTCGCCCCGCCTCTCGTTTTTTCGGACTGCGGTCCGTTTTTTCGACTCGGAATGTTTCCGACTCTTGCCCTCTCCCTCAACCCCGTCATTCTTCTTATTTTCAGCCCTAATATTATTGTAGTACAGAAGTGCAGATCGCGTTACCTGCCCCGCTTAAACACACGCAGCAGCAACAGAAACAATTCCTCTGCTTTAAAACACTCACGGTTCTCCCGTTTAGCAAGGACTATATAGGCTTCCGTTCAGCAATTTTGAATTAGGACAAAGAGAGGACGAGACTGGCTCTGATTACACGACTGCCGGTCTGCTGACATAGCCATCATACCAATTGCTCTTCCAATTATTGCTGCATCGTACGAGACGGGCCCATTAGCGACGCACCAAACGAAACCCGGAACCTCTCCAAAATAGCCACTTACTCCCCATTCACAAGTCTCGACCAATTACCAATTGCTAATACTTCAGCTCCTCGACGTTCTAATTCGTGTTGGGACTGAAGTAGAACCAATCGATCACCATTAATGTCGGCTGTCAATATGTCAAATATTTGAACGAGGGAAGGGATGTTCGCTCGTAAAGCTTTAGTAACAGGGTGCTAATTTGGTCCTTAAGTTCTCAACCGCAACGAATTTTAATTAATCGTCCCACAACCTTGTCTGTTAGGGTAATAAAATCCAGGTTACCTTCGTGGGTCGCACCGGGCGTGTAAACTTACAAATCCAGGGTTTTTCAGGACTTTTTAATGAAAATTCAGGCACCATAAACAAGTAATCAACGGACAATGAGACAATTAAAAATCAAATTGTTTCACTAAATGACAGTAGCGAAACGCAGAAACACTGGCGCTTTCTGTGAAGCTATAGTTTTTATTACCCGTTCACTATTTTTAGTTCCTGTTTCGACATAAATAGCATACTGTTCGGAAACATCTAAAAAAAAATTAATTCCGAGTATGGCGGAAGGAAGGAAAAGAACTCTGTATATTGCTAAAAACGTGTACGCAGTTACAAGCGACTTGGTAGGTAAAACACCGTATAGAATTTGGAACAGTATACAGTTATGCCTAAATAGGGCTAGTTGCTTTATCAGCCATAATACCGGACCAGCCTAGTAAAGAACCATCTAAAGTGGCGGATGGATGATGGCATAGGACTACGTCAAAAGTTCAAACATGGCGGTCGTCGTCTTGGGAACAACAGACTTCACGGGCAGGAGTCACAGCAGTCCGTTTGCACTGTTGAGGCATTCAGGCGTCGAGACAAAACTTCAGCAACACTACCAGAGCCCAGCGCAAGTCATCAACACTGAGAGCAACAATGGGCACTTTCCTAAACTCAAAGAACAACTTGACGCTGAAACCCTGTCTCATCGAAGTAGTTCATAAACGCTCGGTGAATTTTCCGATATCTCAGCGTAACTCACCGTACTCGTCGTACTCGTCGACTGCCGGAGGCGGCTTTTCTGCTGAATCCATCCATGGCAGCCCTGCGACAGTTCTTCGCTATATGATTTTTTTCATGTAAACGTATATAACAAAAGGTGGAGGTAGTCGTCACGCGGTATTCTCACTAAAGCTAAAATAAGGTAACTTGTCACTTGATCGTAAGTAATAAACCAGGGTGTCTACCAAAACACCAAGTTGAAAATTCCTGACTTTTTCCTGACATTTGTACTTTTTCCTGACTCACTGACTCTTTAGAGAAAACCTTGAGATCGGCTGCTCCCAGCTAAGGGTTCTGAAGGAAGCCAGTTGAAAAAAAAAGACAAAAAAAAACGTGTTGCCTCCGCACAGCATTCCCACACTACCATTTTCCGCTAAAACCACAAACCACATGTCGAGTCAGATTTCTACTCAAATCCACTGCGAAGTACGCAGAACTGTTTTCCGCGACACGCAGCAAGAGTGCAAAAATGGTAAGCCTAATCCGTTAAAAAAATTATCAAACTATTAAAAATAAAACGACCCCGCTAACAGATTCAGCTATGAATCGATCTTGGTAGCTATTATTTTGTCGTGTGAGAAGCGCTTCTCAAATTTCACTATGAAAATTATCCTAGGGCCTATATCGGGTACCACCTTGTTCGCATTACCATCTTTCCTCTACTAACTTCGTCTGGTCCCGCTTACTTGGGAGAAGAGAGCCGTAGTGCGAACGACGTCTGTGTCTGTCTTGCCTAAGTTAGGGGAGCTCTCTTAATAAATGTTCTGAGAGGTCCTTTCCCTGTCCTAGCTACTAGGTGAGCTGTGCCCTCAGGGCTAGGGGAGAGGGGTGAAAAGCAAATGCGAACGAACAGCTGTAGCTGTTGCTATACAAAAATCTAGGTGAGACTTGGGAGAGACCGTGCATGTGTGTAGGGAGTGGCGGAGGACGACGTAGAGGGAAAAAGGGTTAAAATAAATGGGTTTATGAGAGAGGAAGTCGGTAATGCGAACGAACATCTTCGTTTCAAGTTAAGTGAGTGGTCACCCAGGTTGGGAGAGGAAAGACTGTAATGCGAACAAGACTTACGCACGGTCACACAAATATGTGCGATATTCAAAAAACTGGTAAATGCAGCACTTAAAAACAGACTTGTAGACTACCATGCTAGTGGTTAAAACTAACTCTCACAACACATTCAAGCTATATAGCTAAAACTACTGACGTCTATTTAGAGCATTGCCAAAGCTCCGAGCAGAAGACAAGGTTTCTGATGGCATCCGTGGCCTGGGCGTAAATCCCGTATTCTTTATTTGACCTGGAGTTTTTTTTTTCTCCTATGGTCGGTGAAGGTTGGTGCTGGTGGACTGCCACCTCCGGGCTGCTGCACAACGGAAGCGTCTACACTGAGCTGTGGATTTCTTGACAGCTTTCATATTTGACCACAGTCTTTTCAGTTGGTCAGGTCACGGTCTTTTCTTCCCCCTCCCGGTGGAAACAAAAACTGCGCGCCCGCGTGAATTTCTTTTACTACCTTTACTGAGAACCATTTAATTATTTTTAACGGCCTTAAAGTCGAAACAAGACACATGGAATGAAACAGGGAAATCTTTTCCCTGTTTTATTACGTGTGTCTTGTTTCATCTTTAAGGCCTCTGAAAATAAGGCTTCTCAGGAGAGGTAGTAGAAGAAATTAACGCGGGCGAGCATTTTTTTCCCACCAAACAACACAATCATTATTTTTGATGTGGAGTACAATTTCAGGTATGTGTCAATGCCAAGTTCAGCCACGTTCAGACTGGAAATGTTATACAAAATGGGTGGAAAGTCTTTCTTTAGATCAAGTTTTTAATTGTGACATGGCACTGAACAGACCTTAGATTCGTTTCGAGGCGGTCATGTGAATGGAGCAGTGGATTTACATGGTCATCAGCTCCATGAAGTGTTTGGTGAAAGCGGCGATGCGTGATCGACATTTTTTTTAAGACCATGGCACAAAAAACGTTTCAAACCTTAACAAACAAAAAAGAAACCACCTATGCGTGCGCTCCTGAGAACCACTTAATTAAATTTTAGCGGCCTAACATGGTCCGTTCGTTTGTATGAACTCGACAAGGTCTGTGCTGCTCTACGATTCAATACTATAGCTGCTTCTCGAATTCCGAATATGTAGTTCTCCTTTTCTCCACCATGTTTGCTGGTAGTCAACAAATGCTAAAGCTCTGGCATTGAGGGAGCGTGCGCCGCACCCGTAATATAGGAGGGGTTCGTCAATTGTTAACGATATCACGAGTGATTGCTTGATAAACAGCAAGCCTTGCTTGGGAAAGACCATTTATCCAAGTCGTCTGTCATTTGTAACAGCATTGGTACAGGCTCTGTTTACGCTCAGGCTTCAAGTTAAGTTGGACTTAAGTCAGTGGTAGAGCGTTCAAAAGGCGGAAACTGTCGAAACATTTTCCAACTTTTTCAAGCACTTTTCTAGCCAGGAATTTCATTAAAAAAAAAAATTTTCCAGGACATTTCCAGGTTTGCTAGGACCCGTACGAACCCTGTGGGCTTCACACCTACGCAACACCCACGACATTAGTGCTTCATACACACTGATCACGGTAGTTTTGCAGGGATTCTGTGTAACCAGAGCTGATCCATTTCATTCCCTTTATCTGAAGTCTCAAAGACGTCCGAAAAAAAATCAAGTTTACTTTAAACGAGTTAAACTCCGTTTTAATGAACATCACACCTTCGGTTTACCATGAATGGATTACCAAGAACTAATCTACAACCCATCCCACCCCACAGGGCAAACGGAGCCAAGATTAGGGGATTAACGAGGCATAAGCCAAAACACACCGGAAATCTCCTATAATCGGAAAGCGTCTTAGCCGGGAGAAGAATTCCCTGAAGCGTTCTCTACAAAAATAACATTTATCAACTTCCGAAGGAACAAGGCAGGAAATTGAAAACCCAAATTAAAGCGAAAAAAAAGTGTGAAAAAGTAAGAGCACTTTGGGAATGGACAGGTGCAAGCTTGATGCTCTACGAGACAATGATAAATCGACGAAAAACAAAGAAGTAGAGTGCTAATTAATTCTATTGTACAGAGCAACGTAACTTTATTTTACTAGTCTAGTAAAATCGGAGTAGATCTGGTAGTGGATTGGTGATTAACCGACAAAGTCAGTTTCTCCTTACACGGATGTTTTAATGGCTCAGGTTAGATGGGAAATATACAGGGCGTCCACAAATTATTCACCCCATGAAGAAATTTAAATTAAAAAAAAAAAGGAAAACAGATATTGAAAAACCGTAAAGTGCCAATTGTTATTTGATTTCTTGTGACGATGGCCTCTTAATGAAGCGCCAGTTTCGCCCCTTTTGTTGAGTGGAGAATATCCACACGAAAATCAATTTCTCCCCAAACGTTTTAAGCATGTTTATTGATACCGTGTCTATTATCTATGGCATGCCATCAGATTTTTTATTAAACATTTTTCATTATCGATTTTAATTTTCATTATCGGCCTGAATATCCGTTAACGGAAATACATGGTCGATAATGAAAATTCAATTCCGATAATAAAAAATGTTTTCCGTTCATGAAAAACATTTTTCATTATCGGAATTGAATTTTCATTATCGGTTGTCGAATTTGTAAGAACTCAAATTTCTACGGAGACAGTAAACCGAATTCTCATTAACGAAAAATAAATCTTTATTAAAGGAAATGGGAAGAGTAACAAGTGTGTTGCGAGTTAATGGAAAATGACTTACTGTGAACGAAAAATCATTTTTCGTTAATGGTAAATTAAAGTTCGATAATGAAAAATACTATTTTCGATTATGGAAAATGCTAGTTTCGATAATGGAAAATACTAGTTTCGATAATGAAAAATGCTAGTTTCGATAATGGAAAATACTAGTTTCGATAATGAAAAATGCTTGCATAGATAATGAAAAATACTAGTTTTGATAATGGAAAATACTAGTTTCGATAATGAAAAATACTAGTTTCGATAATGGAATATCATTTTTCGTTAACGAAAATTGAATTTCCGTTAACGGATATTTAATTTTTGTGAACGGAAAATTATTTTCATGTGATTGGATAATATATTTGTTCCTCTTTGACATGATGTTTCAATAAATTTATTTTACATTATCGGAATTTTCTTTAACAACAAATGAATTTCCATGATGTGAAATTACGATTACTTGTCGATAATGAAAAATGTTTTTCGTGAACAGAAAACATTTTTCATTATCGTAATTTAATTTTCAGTATCGACCAAGTATTTCCGTTAACGGATATTCAGGCCGATAATGAAAATAAAAATGCGATAACGAAAAATGTTTAATAAAAAATATGTTGGCATGCCATAATTATCTTGGTTTTTCTAGTGGGCCTTCATAAAGGACAAAGTGAACGTAAAAAGGGTAAACTCGTGTGCAGGAATTACGGGACGAGATCTCGCAAGTCACAAACACGGTATTAGTAGATATGCTTAAAAACGTTTGGGGAGAAATCTATTTTCGACCGGCTATTCTCAGAGCAACAAAGGAGAGCATGTGAATGTTAATTAAGAGGCCATCATCACCAGAAATTTTGTTAAATAAACTTTTTGAGTTAACAAACATTTGTAATGCTATTTTTCTGAATGTAGTGAATGTGGGAATGCTGTGCAGAGGCAACACGTTTTCTTTTTTTTTAAACTGGCTTCCTGCAGAACTATAGACCCCTAAGCCGCCGCCATTAGCCGCCGCTGCCGAATATCTTTCGTAAGCTGAATCCCGGCCGGAAACAAATTCGGCTAGCGTTAAGCCGGCCACGGGAAAAAAAAAATACGGCGTAAGCCGAATTCAACAAGCTGCTTTATGAAGCAAGCAGTCTGCATTAAAGACTGGCCTTGTGAGGATACACAATACACTAGTCAGAGAAGGAAAGAAAAGACTACTGCCCCGACTGGGATTCGAACCCAGGACATCTCGTTTACTAGCTGGGTGCTCTAACCGCTGCGCTACTGGGGCGGGTACTGGCTGCAAGCTCTAAGTAGCTGTTCAATCTTTCTCAGTGGTGACCTAAAGATCACAAACAAACATACAAGGAGGGAAAGCAACTTTGCTTCTTGGCCTCCACACTAGAAATAATGCAAGTAGTAAATAAAGAAAGAAATCACAAGGTAAAGGGTAAATGAAGCAAGCAGTCTGCATTAAAGACTGGCCTTGTGAGGATACACAATACACTAGTCAGAGAAGGAAAGAAAAGACTAACTGCCCCGACTGGGACTCGAACCCAGGACATCCCGTTTACTAGCCCGTTTACTAAGCTGCTTTATGTTGCAAAGCTGTATGTTCACTTCGCATCGCACAGTAAAGTCTAGTGGCTGTCACAAAGTATGGAAATCAATCACGAATACACTCAAATTTTGTGAGCTTGTAAATTGTTTGGCAATCCAACCACGTTCCAAACAGACGTTAGTTTGAATGGTTAACTCACAGTGCAACCGTGTACAGCAAGCAGTGCTAGGCAATGGTGTTTCATCTTGTTCCGTAGTGACGCATCGACAATCGACATGCGACTCAGTCGTCGTCAATCTCTCTTGAATGATTTCCATAATCTGAATGGCGACACAACACGCTGTTGTTTTGTAGAGTCGGTTTGTAGGTCGTGTCACTGCTCTATAGAAAGTCTGTCAAACCAGCTATCAAGGTAGTTTGAGGTAACTTTACAGACTCCTTCAGCAGTCGGTAGCGATGGTTTCTCGGAGTGGGCGTCTTTTTGTCTAAATATCTTTTGTGTGACGTTAAGATAAACTTAAATGCGGGTTGCCACCAATGGAACGTTTGTAGCATCTAGCACTACCTAGTTTTCTCTAGCAATTGCTCGCATCAGGCAAACGAATGCACAAAGAAACATTTTTCAACAAAATAAACAAGCCACGTGCCTCCTTAATTATTTATAAAAAATTTGGTACGTCCTCGCGCACCTTGAAGCAAGCAGTAAAGATTAACGACACTGCTGCCACTAGATGGCGCCATGGTAAAACATCAAGAATCTACCGCGGTGCCATCTAGTGGCCGTAATATCGTTAATCTTTACAGCATGCTTCAAGGTGCACGATGACGTACGAAACTGGTCACTTAATAATTAAGGAGGCACGCAGCTTGTTTAACGCCTTAATAGAAATTTCTGCGCATTTCTTTGCTTTCGTGCGTTTCTTTCCCATCAAGCTATTTAACGAAACAAGAGTATGGTGTAAAGTCAACGTCAGTATTATACAATACATACCAATCCAATTCCGTTTCTCTACTCACAGTTTGACGTTAACCGCGAACCATACTCTTGTTTCGCTAAATTGCTACATGGAAAAGAAACACACGGTTTACTGCAAGCAAGCGCTAAACCATGCGCAATGGCTGTTTGCCGTGACGTCACCATGAGTTAGCCAATGACGAACGAGAACAACGGCTGTCTGGCCGTCTGATTGGACTAGCCCAGACACGTGATATGCACGTCACAGCAAACAGCCATCGCGCGTGGTATAGAAAGAACTCGATGGTGTCGGATGCTGCCGACTTTCATCTGGTGGTAACTCGCTCTTAATCTTTTGTTCATCTTGGGTTTAATCACAGATTAAAGAACTACTGCCACCTGTAGTTACAGAACGGTTACTGCACTCTTGGAGGAGCGCACCATTTAGCGGTAGGTATAGGTCTGCAGGTGACGGGCCCTCAAAGTAACTTAGGATAAAACGGTTTCATCGTGGAAATAGTTCCATCCTAGCGTGGCACTGTCGTAACTTCTGTTTTATCATCAAACTAGCATCGTAACCGGCTTCGCCCGGGGATTTGTTTAACCCGTGGTTGTTTCCCAGTATTTGCTCCGTGCCGCCTGATCGTTCACTGTAATAGTAAATTTTTCTTTGTGTAACACTCCCCCTTTCCGTCAATCAAATAGTATCTGTAACATAAGCAGTGCCCCACGAACGGGCATTCCCCATTGACGCCCCTCCCCACTCCCAGTAGCGTGCGAAAAATAACTGTCCATCGTACATGACGTCATTTAAGACATGCCTTTGCGATGACCGCGCAGAGCAAATTGGTAGTCGAGGCAACAATGTACCAATTTCAACTTCTTTTCAGGGCAACAACGTCCCAGTTTCAACTTCATGCCAAAAAACTGACACACT
Organism: Lithobius niger; assembly: GCA_023313725.1. Taxonomy (NCBI): domain Eukaryota; kingdom Metazoa; phylum Arthropoda; class Chilopoda; order Lithobiomorpha; family Lithobiidae; genus Lithobius; species Lithobius niger. The sequence goes on from JAHWFP010243928.1 coordinate 14,602, forward strand.
CGCACGTTTTCATTGTTCCCCTTCCGGGGGTCGTCGTTGCGGTTGCTTTATTTCTGCTATGAGACTTTGGTTTATAATGTAAGAATAATAATGCAGCACGTAAAAGAGCGCACCAAGAAGTGTCTATAAGAAATTAACGCGGGCTAAGGAAACATTAGTTAACCTGACAAAACTTGGTAAAGCTTCAAGCACCAAGGATCACGGTATAAATTTAATCTGTGGTTTTAAATATCACGTTTTCTTCCATCACAACATAGGTTCCGTCAACTTGTCATATTCTAGTCTACCACGTTACCAGTAGCACAACTATACTGCGTTTCTGGAGTTGACAAAGTCAAAGGATCCCGTGCGCAGGGAGTCGTCATCGCTCGCGCAACGCATGGATACAGAGTACCATAGAGCAGCGTCAAGTGACGTCATATTGGCTACAAGAGAGATACCTGCAAGGGGCACTAGATTGGAATGGTGGGTTAAACAACGGCATTTCTAGTCAAGCCAGTGCTTTGAGAGCGGTTTTCGTAGGCTTAAAAATCCGTTGTTTTCTCCAATCCCTTACGCCACGAGGTTGTAATCGGAAAATAAAGATTCCACTTGCTTAAAAATGTAAGCAACTGCCAAGAAATCGACAAAAATCGCCCGTTTTAGGCCTAAGAAATCCACTCTAATAGCATTGGCTTCAGTAAGACGCTCTTCTTTTCCCCCACCAGTGCACCTTGCAGTTAACCCAGTTACTGGCTCCACCATAGAGTTAAACACACTAATACTACGTCGTGTCACTGCCCTATACATATAATGAAAGGGGTGAAACCAGCCGGAAGTCATTCAATCCATACCTGTATTGAGAGCTATTAAATTTTACGCTTAGGCGCTGTTACCATCACTGTAATTCGCGCTGAACGGCTTTATTGATACATTATCTCAAGTTCGAAATCATTATTTGTACCACACTATATTGTCCAGAATGAAAGAGCGATCTGAGAAGCGTTTTAGCATCGCGGTGAAATCCCTGGACATTACCGGAAGTTAACTGGGATAGCCAAAACTGAAAAGCTTCTCATATCGCTCTGGAAAACGTAGTAGTGCAAATAATGACTTAGAACGTGAGACAAGTTAGCAATAAAGACGTTCAGCGTGCGCTCCAGTGACGGTAATAGTAATTATATATTAAAAAAAAAAAAAAAAACACGGTTTTGTTCTATGGTATGACTTCCGGCTGGTTTCGCCCATTTACTATGTATCCATGCGGTGTGCGAGCGACGACAAGTTCCTGTGGCCTCAAGGGTCCGCACTCGCCTCCCATTTAGGAAAAAAAAACGTTACAATGCAAGAACACGCTAAGATGAAGCTTTCGAAGAAGTAATGCATTCGAACTGTACTCGGTGCTGTGCTGCGCGGACACCATACTAGTCAAATGTTTGAGCACGAAGAAAGAATTCATCGATCTCTTTCCGCACCAATATACGACTTAAAGCACAACAGCAAGCAGAAGTTAAAAAAGAAAAACTAAGTCCCAAAGCACACCACCATTGGGTTGGGGATAGGAGGGGGATCCCCAGTGATCAAAGCTAAATCGGGTGAATGCCGGATGGAATCTCGCGACCGACTAAATACATAATGGCCATACAAAAAAATAGTTAAAATGTCGTGAGGTGATGCGAAACACAAATATGTGGAACTGGAAAGTAAAATATTCTGTGGTATTCTATTTACTGCGTACTTTCATTCACTGTGATGCCCAATGCTGAATAGTGAAGAACATAAAAAAAAAATCACTTGGCACAACGCATAGGACGAGATAAAACACACTGGCGACTTATATTTCGGGACATAAAGCCACTGGTTCCTTAATTAAAGGAAATAAAATAAAAAGGTGTGAAGCCTGAAGAGGGCAATTGGGCCATCTTCTTCTTCTTCTTCTTACATCTTACATCTTAAATTATAAACCAAAGTCTCGTAGCAGAAATAAAGCAACAGCAACGACCCCCGGAAGGGGAACAATGAAAACGCGCGAGCGTGTCAATTCTTTGGCTTGAAGTTGAAACTGGGACGTTGTTGCCCTGAAAAGAAGTTAAAATTGGCACATTGTTGCCTCGACTAACAATTTGCTCTGCGCGGTCATCGCAAAGGCATGTCTTAAATGACGTCAAGTACGAAGGACAGTTTTTTTTTCGCACGCTACTGGGAGTGGGGAGGGGCCTGAACGGGGAATGCCCGTTGGTGGGGCAGTGCTCTTATGTACAGCCACTACTTGATTACGATATTGCTTTGCGGAGGGAGAGGATTGACGGAAAGGGGGAGTTTTACACAAAGAAAAATTGACTGTTGCAGTGAACGATCAGACAGCACCGAGAAAATACTGGGAAACAACCACGGGTCAAATAAATCCCCGGGCGAAGCCGGGTACGATGCTAGTGTGGCTATAAAAGTAGGCGATCTGACAAGGAGGGGTACAGCGAACACATCAAGGTTGTAACGTAAGGGGTTGTAATGGGTACAATGTAACAAAGGGGTCAAGACACAGTATTGTAGGAAGTCTGGAAATATGTGTAAGGGTATTAAGGAAGTGCGTCGAGATCGTAAAGATACATTAGTTTATATTTGCACATCCCAGTGTGCAACAATCTGGCGTAAGCAGCACGATGGACGTGTAGAGCCATGTGGGACATACAAAAGTTTTTTCCTGGGGTTCACGTGTGAGGTACATGTTGTGAAATGTTTGAGCACAGGATGGTCACAAGACAGGGTGCATTATGACCGAGATGCTGCAGTAAAACAGCGGATCGAATGGACAGTGCTTTACAACAGGATTTTGGAAAACGAAGGGCGGGGCGGTGAAGAGTGTGAAAAAAATCTGGAGTTACGAGACATTCGGGTTACAAATGGCCACCAGTTCGAAATGAAAACTTTACAGGCACAGAGAAAACAGGGCCTTAGGGATAAGTGGAGGTGCAGTTGGATGGGCCAAGGGGGTTGGGCCTGGGGATGAGCGCTGGGGTGATGGAGTGTTCGAAACACATGGGAAATTGTATGCAGCGACTGGCTGCAAGGGAATGGACGTGACTGGCAAGATAGGCATGTAGCTTACCATACGCATTATGACTGTGATACAGAATTCCTTAGAGGTATGGGGTTTGGCGATGGCAGGAAGAAATGAGAAAGGCGAGGGGTTTGTGTTTGGGAAGAGAGGAGTTGGGTGGGGGAATGTAAATGTTGGTGTGGATGTTGGGGTAGAGGGGGTTGGAAGAATAACAAATAATTTACAAACGAGAAGTTGACATTATTGGGCTTAGGGTCATAGCAGTGGCTGAGACATATTTGGGTAGGGTGGAGGAATATTAAGAGGAATCAGAAGGAAGGCGGAGGCATAGGAATTTTTGTAGGACAAAACCTGGTATTTATGGTGAATTACCAGGTTTATGGTGGGTAGGGGAATTCATGGTGGGTACAGGTAAAATGGGAAAAGAAAACTTAGCTATGGAGGTTGTATACCTAGAAAGGGAAGGTGGACCAGAAAAGCGGTAGGGGGACCTCCCTAACGTGCTTGGCAAAGGATGCAAGTTATTCGCAGAAAAAAGGGTGCGAAGATTTTAATTATGTGGGACTTCAACGCACATCTAGCTGAAATGGGGAGTGGATACTATTAACTGTAAAACGGAGAGATGTCTTGGAAATTGACCGATAGGTGTGCGGGAACTTGTACTAGAGCAGGCTGTGTGTTTTTAATAAGGAAGTAACGAAATGGATTAAAATCATATATATAGATATAGATATAAGCATGTAGTATAAGAGGGGAACCACGAAATCGATAGTGATGTGGGTGAAGATGGATTTTAAGCTACGAGGGAAATAGGCACTTAGCAAAACACACAACCAAAAGAGTTGGAAGCTAAAAGATGAGAGAAAGCAAATGGGATTTAGTAAAGCGATAGACGACAAAATTAAAATTTGCACACGGTAGTATAGGAACTTGGAAAAAGAAATGGTAAAAACAGCGGAGACAGTGCTTGGGAGGATAACTGGAGAAGGGAGACAAAAGAATAAAGTGGTGGGACGAGGAGATAGATAAGCTGATAAAGGATTGCAAAGCTGCCTGTCGAGAATGGCGACACATACATTTCACAAGGGCGAAGAGGCGCACAATATTGGGACATGTTGGGTGGAGTACCAAAAGGCAGAAAAAATAGCTAAGAGCAAAGTAGCTGAAAAACTCAAATCATTTAACAGAAAGATGAGAAAGGAAATTACAGTTGCTGAGAGATAAGCTGGGAAAACATTTTGGAGGTACGTGAAATGGAAACATAAGACAAGGAATAAAATGACAGGGCTGCTAGTAAGGAAGGAATATACGTAACGAGAGGAGACAAAATCAAGGTTATATCGAATGAATATGGAAAAAAAATATGTTGGGAAAGGGGGCAAGGAACCACATCACGGAAAATAAAGCTCATAAAACACAACAGAATGTAAATAGGCGGGAGGATAAGGGTTTAATGGGTAGTATTATATCCGCAGAATTAGAAAGAGCTATTGGCAAGTTGAAGAAAGGGAAGGCAGCGGGTGAAGACGAAGTGGCAAATGGAATGGAATGCGGGAAAATTTGGACGGGAAAGGCTGTTAGAAGAACTTAATCAACTGTTAGAAAAGGGACTGAAACCGAGCATCTTGAAAACACTTATATTGGGTAAGAATGATACATAAAAAAATGGTAAAGCTGAAGATGACATTTCAAATTACCGAGCTGTAGCTATCACAAGTTAGGTGTATGAATTATTTATGTATGTAGGAGGACTAAGAAGAGAGGGGGATGTTGGGGGGGGGGGGGAGATGCAGAATGGGTTTCGGAAAGTGCGCATGCTTGAAGATAATATTTGGGTCACTTCTCAGTTAATGAAAATTGTAAGAACAGAATGATGGTGATTAAAAATTGCAGTTTTTAATTTGACACAAGTGTATGATCGAGTAAGTGGGAAATAGTGTGGAAAGACTTGGAGAAATTGGAAGTTGATGCCAAAAGGGTGGGACTCCTTCAGAAAATATATGAAGGCAGATTGTACAAATTCAGTGGGCACAGACTGGCTTGAACGTATTATCGGACTTAGACAGGGCTGCCCATTGTCACATCTTTTATTTGCTGTGCACTTCAAAACACAGAGGACAAATTATTGTCCACAAAGTGTGGGTTTACGTTGGGAGGTTATGGAAAAGGAGACGAAAAAAGGATACCATGAATATTTTATGCTGATGATTTAGCGTTGTTGGCAAATAATGGGGAGGAAATGCAGATACTTTTAGATCAATGTACGGATTGCGGGACGAAAAAGGAATGGAGTACAGTGGTGAGATGGCAGGGTGCAGAGCCGTAGGAAGCAAATTAAAAGTGGTACGGCCTAACCAAACCAGCTAGGGAGTCTTGTGGAGCACTGTGAAGTTCCCCCAACAGGGTCCCGGGTAGAACCCCGGAAGTTGAAAAAAATTCTGGCACTGTTTTATCTGTCTCTGGAGGCCATGTTTTGAGAACTTTTGAGGACTTTTTTTTTGTATTTTTTTTTGGCCTTTTGTAGTTTACCCCACCGACTGGGGTTGATTTTTCCGACCAACAGTGACTTTTTAGTTGGTGCTACCTCCCTCCAATTTCGGCGATGAAGCTACTATGTGTTATTAAAGTGACACTCACAGATTGAAAGCCTGCAGAACCTGGCAACATCAAGCGCGATCTAGTACTATCTAGCTCTTGCTTGGATCGCGTGAAGGAATGCACAACCTTCATTTCTTTTAACGAAACAAATAAGCCACGAGCCTCCTTAATTATTGAAAGAATATTTGGTAAGTCCTCGAGCACCTGGAAGCAAGCTGTAAACTATAACAATATCACTGGCGCTAGATGGCACCACAGTATATTCGTACGATTTTCAATCGGTGATAGTGCCTCTTTTAAGTGTAAATTTACATGGGAAGGGGGCAAATTTGTGTGTTTATATAAGCACTGTTAGTGTATCCTAATTCCGTGAGGTCGACGGGAAGTCCCGTGTTTTGAGTTTCAGTCGGGGTAGTATATTTCTTTCTCAGATTAGTGTATCTTGTATCGTAACAAAGCCAGTCTTTAATGCAGCCTGTTTGCTTCGTTTACCTTTTAGCCTACCTTGTGATTTATTTTTATTTACGTCAGGCCATTTTAGAACCTTACCCTTATATATGTAGCCAATGTTTCCTATTCTATTATTATTGTCAAGACTACGTTTGAGACAGTTACAATCGGTTGATTGCTGTGTTCGGCTTTCTGCAAAGTTTGGTGTTATACTTGCTGAAGTTCGCTTTAGCGTTTCTTTAATTTCTTTCCCTCCCCCCCCCCCCAACTCCCTTATCTTGATCAAGCTCATTGTCCTTCGTAAGGAGGTTGGGGAGCAGGGGAAAGAAGTAGCGCTCAGTTTATGCGTGGACTAGTATACTATCGCACTATACGCGATAGTATATACTTAAGCTCCATGGTTTATGCTAGCGGGACAGACGCTACTCATCAAAACTTGGCAGGAAAGCCACGAGCTTATTACAGGGTTGCTTCAAAAGTTTGACGACAGCAGACGCATTGTATGTGTTTGGAGATATGGTATTTTAAAACTTGTTTGCCGAAAAGTGGTACGGCAAATGCGGCACCAGCCGTATCACTGCCTACGGCCTTGGCAGGGTGCATGGCTTTTGGGACAGAAAATGTCAAGAAATCTAAGTTATAATTTGGAATTTAGATGCCGAGGGTGGCCCAAGTGAAGATGATGATTACCTGACAAAGATGAAAGAAAAAAAGATGATAATTAAGCACTATTTTGGGGGTGCAACAGGTACGACAGGAAAGCTGTTGCAGTTCCTGCACAACTTTTAACAATACAGTCTTGGTGTTAGGTAGGGAAGTTCAAAACCATCTGAGAGCTTTCCAAAATTAATTAGGGAATGGGTGTTGGTCGCAAACAGATGTACAGCTAACGGTCAGTGCTGGGAGTCATTGGGTGGCCCAATTTTCAGACTAGACAGGCAAGAAGCAAAATTAGTTTTTTGGGGGAAAGTTAAACTACACGAATAGTAGTAGAGTGACTAAACAGTTGTGAGTACGTGGGTTTCACTAGCAGCAAGTGAGGCCAGGGGGAAATTTGAGAGGGTGGAAGAGCTGAGAGAGGAACAAATTTTAAACATTGGAACGTATGGGCTAAACAAGTAGAAAGGGAAGTAAAAACCGATCTTTGAAGTAAAAACTCAACATAGTTATACAGAGATGGTAAAAGGAGACATGTTGAGGGGATTATCATGATGGGGACATCGTGTTGATGTTAAGGGCTAGAGCAGGGGCACTTGATACACAGGAGATGTAGAAAAAAAATCTCTAGGGAAGAGAGAATGATATTTGCTCATTGAATGAGCAGAGGAAGACCCTCAAACATGTATTAATGGTATGTCAGGAGCTTGCGGAGACCAAGAGTGTTATTACACCGGAGGATGGTGGAGAGGATGAATGTTTGAAGAAAACTTACAACCTGGTGGATCGAAAAGAAAAAAATGAGCAACGACGGAAGGGAAGAGGGAACAAAAAAATTGCGGCCAAAGTGGTGGAAGAGGCGAAAGGAAGCAAGAGTTGGGATAGGCTACTTCTCTTTCACTCGAGTGGGAGATGCCATCAACATCAACATCAGTTGGTTGCGGTAAAGCAGATACCATCAGGCATTTCCGGTATCAACACCATGAAAGATCATTGCTGGAATGCAAGAAATAAAAGTCAGCCCCTAACTGGCAATGAAAGAACCACGGTAGACATCCAGCAAACAGTAAAATATTCAGCAGTTTATTCCTGCCTTGATCACAACACACTTTCTCAGAAAAATCAACGAGCAACCATCTTGTCTTCACGACCACGAAGCCAAATTTCGCCATCTTCTATTGCTGAAATGATCTCACGGATCCTCTGGCTTAGCTGGTGCCTTTTTAGAAAACTTAACAGTTTTTTTAATTATATTTTCATTGCATACAGGATAAAACTGATAAGCCTGTTGGCCACGTTTGTTTAAAAGCAGTCGCGTAACACCACGGAAAGGGCATGGCCACGACACAACTTTCGTTATGAAAGAGGACGTCACGTCGCCGCACGGCATGAGCTCTTGCTATTCTCACTGGACTAGGTGACTTGAAAGACGCGGTTATTTTTATTTATTTCGATGAAACAATCAAGGCAAGCAACATTTGTCTTGAAAGGTATAATATTAAAAAAACCCGATAAAAAGTTAGGGTTTGATTTTCTTTAATGTGACATGACTAGTTAGGTTACGTATAGGCTAAGTTTACTCACACAAGGTCCCAATGCGCTGCTAGGGCTCGGAGTTCACGCATAAGTCGGTCCACTTTTTTCCGGAAGTATGGCTCAAACCGGATGTCGTCTTCAAAGACAATCACGACACGAAGTTGCTGCTGCACAACCTTGTGGAGGAAAAACGATACAACACAAAAGTCAACAAATCAACGTTAGCCAAAAAGCAAATACATTTAGAGAACAAACAGACTAATCTTGTAATGAAAGAATCGTGGAACATCATATTAAAAAAAAAGGTGAGGGGAGGGGGAACAGACACAGCCTACTTTATGTTTTATAAGTAGACAACAACAGTACAATACGTTGAAAGCTTTAAACAAACTTTCGGCATTCTGTACAAGTTAGTCCCCAAAACTTTGATATTTCCCTTATCGTAGTAAATGAAACACCAACGGACCAAATTTTGTTTCCCTGGCTCGAACAGAAAATAAGAAAATACACAATTAATATTTCAAGACATACGCCCCTGTTTTGATGTCTACTAGCTATTTTACGCACTGTTTTACAAATTATTTAACGTATAATTTTTAGAATGCGCTAAAAAGAGTATTTAAACAGCATAACTGTAAACAGAACTGTACACATTTACGCCAAACTTCTGACATTTTAAGAGGGGAAACACGGCAAAAGTAAATACCACAAATTTTGCGGATAACCTCAGTTACGTAACCATAACAACGGCTGAGTGATCGCAGTTGGTACGAGAAAGTTACACAGTCATGCTTGCTGTTATATTGTTCCATTAAATGCCAGGAATTTGGTGTAGGTTCTTTTCCCATTATAGTTTTAGGGACCACACCGAATCATTTCAACAACAGGTATCAACTCCAATTAACAACATCATATATATAAGATCGCTAAATCGGCTTCCGGTACAACTTCCGGTCCACTGACAGAAATTCCAGAAAAGCAGTAATAAAAATAGTCAGACCGTGAAAGTAGATCTACGTTAAAGGTTAGTGTATTGGTTGAATTTAGGTATTCGGTTAACACTTTAACAGCAGTTAAAGTATATGTAAGATCGTTAAATCAGTTGGGCACGTGACACCAACTGCCGTACAATCGGTGCAACTTCCGGTACGTCTTCCGGTTCAATCACACAAACCAAAAACCAGTAATAAAACTAATCACGTTACCGTGAAAGTAGTTAATACGTCAAAAATTCGGTCAGGCTCATACGGTTGTTGTGTTGGTTGAATTTAGGCGTTTGGTTAAGACTAACAGCAGTCGAGGGTTCACGGTCAGTTCCGGCAAGGCCATGGACAGACCGCGCCATCTATTACCAACATAAAAAACCATGAATCAAGAAAGCAACGACACGTGAGATAGCTGCGTACCTCGCTCCACTCCAGGCCCGTCAGCTTGCTTCTGTTTTGTGACAGACACGCTAGGAGTCGTCCAGTACCGTACGAATTAACAACCCAAAGGAATTTGTATCTGAACTAAGTGAATGCGTGAAAAGCCCTCAATATGCGCCAGATCTCCCAATTTGATCGATGCCTTTACGTGTTTAAAGTTTAAAGCATAAATTTTGTTCAGAAACCAATCCTCTTTGGTTCTCATGCCGTCACTAACTATAATGCCAGAGCATGAAGCTGACAGGCCTGGAGTGGAGCGAGGAACGCAGCTACTATCTCAGCTGGCGTCGCAAGAAAGGCAGGGCAGGCGCAGCAGCGCGTACGATGATAACGAGGAAGTTTGGACTAATGATTGGGAATGATCACTTCCAAGGTGGAAGAATATAATGGAAGTGATCATTACATAGAGGGAACCATTAGCAGTGGAGATGGGCCGTGGGAGGGGGGTCCGCTAATACAAGAGATCAGGCAAAACAATAACAATAACAGAAGCAATAACAAACGCAGGGTGGGATATTTCAGTGCCAAAAAATAGTAGGGATGAACGAACGGCGCGGAGGGGGTTTTAGAAGTTTTAGTAAAATAAAAAAAAATAAGGGTGAGCATCAGGATGGGTGAGCGTTAGGATGGGGTTCATTTCGAACTGAGTATGGAAGTAAAATGAGTTGCGGGTAGAGATGAGTGGCAGTAGTGGCGCAATAAAATCTGTGTTCGAAATTTTGATGACCTATTCTTTTCACACAATATAAAGAACGCCTATTTTGTCCCTAAAAGGTTTTCAGCAGTTCCCCAGCGAAAACATTAGTGCTTTCTTATTGGTTGAGCCCAGCCGCTGCTCCCCCCCCCCCCCCCACACCTTCCTCCTGCGCCTTGACGCCATGCCTGGGTGAGAATGGACGGAATTTTTATAATTTCTGTTCAAAAAAAATTGTAGGGACAAGCTACGGGGGGGTTGTAAAGTTTCAGTGCAAATAAAACTGACACGGACAAAAGTGACAAGGAATTTTTTAATTTCAGTACAAGAAATAAAAAAATAAAAGTAGGGATGACGACTGGGGCTGGTGGGTGGCGGAATTTTCAAAGTTTCAGTACAAAATACACAAAAACGTAAGGAAGAGTGTCCAGGGATTGGATAGGGCATATATCTGAGGAGGGGAGGGGGGGGGGGAAACTGTCTGAAGATACATTACATAAAAGAGTGGAGAGATCAGTGGTGCGGAAGAGGGAGGGCAGAAGTAGCAATGGATGGTAGCTGCCCTGAGGCGAATTGGCGGAGGGGAAGTTGCCCTGTTCCCATCCCCAGAGATAAATCCGCCTTCCTCCAATATATCACCTCCTCATCTCTGGCCACTCTCTATTTTTTCATCCATTTTGTTATAAATCTTGACAATTTTTCTTCAAAGGGAGGCCCAAATATTTATTTCATCCCATGCAATACCTCAGCCGCTCATTCCTCAGCTGTTCCTAATTTTTTCGTGACTGTGAATTACTCCTTCAGTGTAGTGTTATGTTTGCTGAAACCATTTTTAAATCGTCAGTTTGGCCTAGGCTTTTCATATGGTTGATATTCGACAATCACTTCGACAATCATGCACAATCATTTCAACAATCATTTCTATGATCTGTGCCTAAACATGCCGCTAAAAAAGTAAACAAAACTTCGGTGGTGCCTATTTTCGACCAGCTGTTGCGAGCAGAACGATGACACGGACGATGGGGGGAAGACAATGGGGGAAGTTTTCAAGACAGCATGTTTCTCGAGAGTGTCTTGAGCCTTATTTATTTCTACCAGAATGAACATGGCTGGTAGAATAAAAAAGATGAGCATTACAAACGAGGGATCATTAGCCGTCGGTGGGGGGGTTAGTATTTGAGTCACAATGAGTGTTGATATTTCCGTCAACATGAACTTTGAATGATAGAAGTGATCATCAGAAAGAGAGTATCATTTAGCAGTGGGGGAGGGGGATCTGAGTCACAGGATGCGCTGCCTGACTGAGTGAACGAAGCGAACGAAAATCAGCGTTTGTTAGCAGGTATGTGCAACAATTTGAAAAAAAAACTTAATTCGGTCGAACATGGACACACATATCAGCTACCATACCTAACCAGTGTTGCATATCGTGCATTCAACACCACCCGTGCATAGCACGGGCTTCAGCTAGTGTTAAATAACCACACTAAATCGAAGCCCGATAGCAATGGTTTAATTTCTAGTGATGAGCAGTGCGAAAAAGAGGGAAGGAACTCCTCCTGTGCGGTCGTCCGTATGTCTGCATCCGCGATAGCTTTTGAATCCATTATCCGATTCGTTAAAAATTTTTCAAGTCTATTTTAAGTCCTATTTGTGGATTTAAGCTCATAAATCAATTGTTTAAGGGATATCAAGAGTTTTTAACTTCCATACGAGAGTTTGGTAGGCCCTTTAAAAAACTGCATTCAGAGAAATACAGCAGACATAACAAAAAATAATTTACATCAATTCCATATACTCACATTAACAAATGAAATGAAAGGTCTAAACATCAACAGTCCTGCAAGCAACTGTCTCAATAATGGTCGAATGCATCGGTAGAAAAATTCAGCTAAGAAGCAGGCTTTACAACCCTTTTTGGCTTGTTTTTTTAACGCAAAACATTTGAACACTAACAAAAACTGGTTAAAATATACTTACTTCTTGCCATATGTTATAATGGCTCAGGAAGCAACCGATTTCGCCCATCGTAAGAGGCCTAAGAGAATAACAAAGAAATGAAAGAATTATACAGCGGTAGAATGCAGATCTATTGTCAGACTACATTTATTCGGTTTCCTTCTGTCACCACAGCTATCTCGAGCCAAAAACCGTATATGATTCATGACGGTTGGTCAACTGCGCTCATCCATTCCTAAATGGACTAAGATAACACTAGAAATTTGCCATCAGGGAAAGGGGTGTAAATATACAAGATAGGCCTCCAAATTTTTCGCTAATGGTTTCAAAATGATATATTGTATATTAGATCACAATGCTGAAGAGTAAAAACCGCTTGATGTATGGTTTCTTTATTACTACAAGTTGGACATGATGTTTCAAGGCTGCCTTAAAACGTGCTATCTCGAGCACTTTTTTTTCGTAATTGTTAGTTTGGATAAGTATGAGTAATGCACTCGATTTTGTGCGTATTGTGAATTTTTTTTATACTTCCAACAAACAACTCCAATCCAACGGCAATGAGTACGGAGCAGTACTGCAGTGCAAACCTGTCAGCTTGTTAGGCAGGGAAGCCTTCAAAAGCAGCAGCCCGGATTAACGAATGAACCAACCCGTTACGCACAATAATACGCCGACGAATAATATAACATAGTGTAATTTTGTTTTACGATTTCAGTCGGGGGAGGGGGGCGGGGCCGTTTTGTAGTTAGTCCCGGGCCCGTAACTTTTATGTGGGGGCCCTGTATCCAACTCAGTCTCACATGCTATTTTTCATCGAAGATCCGGTCGGTACTCTAGTAGAACCCTGGCGTGGATATAGAGCCAAACTGACAGAGTTTCAAAATCTAGCATTGAACCAGTAACCAAACACCAGGCATGTTGCTTATATCCATCTTAGGGCCTAACCAGACTGGCTGCTCGCGGCTGCACGCCGACGGAGTATGGTGTAAAAAAGACTTCAATATTCGTCGTTAACGCAACACCAACCACACGATTGCTGCAATTTTGACCTTGTAGGCATGTAGTCACACATAGTTTCGCACGAAATTTTCTTCTGTCTGGAGAGGCCTTTAGTATGACCCAGTATTATTAGGTGTTTGGGAGGGCTCAGGATGCAACTTGCTAACACATGGTCTGCCTCCTCAGGTGTACCACCCGTGGCAGACGGCTTACGGCGAGACGGCAGCGTGATACTGACGTCGAAGATAACGAAAGTATAAGTTGACGACTGACTTAGTACAACGGCAGGTGTTGACAGTGAAAACCTCACTAGAGAGCCACCAAGCTGCGACCATTAGGGCTCGAGACACAGTTAAGTTTTTGGGATCGAGGATAAACACAACGAGGCTGTTCTTGGAGACAGTAATC
>JAHWFP010243929.1:0-11227 GCA_023313725.1 Lithobius niger
TACTCCGAGTGGCATAAAACCGTAAGGGGTGAGATACGTCGAATCTGGAAGGCACATCACCAGCCTATTGCCGATCAGGCAGGGTGAGAACATGACACAAGTCGACATTGGTTGATTTGTTGATGTGTGCAGTGTGTGGGTCCTTTGTTCTAAACTGGTTCGAGTCGTTAGACTATTGGCGATGCTTTCATCGAGATCACTGGTTCCTTGCCTTCAGGTAATTGGTGGTATGCCTTTCTAAACCGAGTTGAGTCATAGCACCAAGTAACAAAGACTTTTTGGTGAGCACTCATTCTTCTTTGGGACTAAATGTGTGCTGTTATAAGTTGGTTCGAGTTTAAACTGGTGAAGCTTTGTACTGGTGGCAATGCGTTGGTGGTGAGCGGTGAGTACCACTTGCCTTTGTGCTGGCAGATACCTGTTCTGCTCTGGAGTTGAGGATCGGACCCAAGTGGCAATAGTGGCGTGCTCTGTTCTGAGCTGGTTAGAGTTGTTGGACTAGTGACAATGCTTTGGTGATGAGTGTTGGGCATTCGCCTTCAGGTTTTGTCTGTATGCCATTCTGATTTAAAGTTGAGCCGTTGGACTTGCGGTAGAGACTTGTGGTTAGCAGTGTTGCGCTCGGGGTAAGTTTTTAACCAGTGAGCCATTTGGACTGGTGGCGATGCTTTGGTGACGAATGGTTGGTCCTCGTCTTCTGGCTTCTCCTGGTACACCGTTCTGATCTAGAGTTCAGACATCGGACTGGCAGCAAGACTTGTGAGAGGTGCGCTGTTCTGGGCTGATTTAAGTTGACGAGTAGTGGGTCGAGTGGGTCTTTTGTGACGAGTAGTGGGTCCACGCCTTTGGACTGTTGCAGGTACGCTGTTCTGATCTGGAGTTGAGCCATTGGACCAGTGACACAGACTGGTTAGAGTTGTTGTTGAGCAGTGTGACGAGCAGTCTGTCCTTGCCTTTGCTCCATTTAGTTTGGTGGCAATGCCTTTGGTGGTGAGCAGTGAGTCCCTGGCAGTTGTGTTGCTGGATTCCCGTCCTAAGCCAAGACTGAGCTGTCATACCGAGTAAAGTGGTATGACTGGTGGTGTATGCTCATGCATGTTGCGGTGAAACTCGTTTGAAGGGTAGCTGTTTTGAGCATTGCCGGTGTTCGGTTAGAGTTGGTGTCTGACTAGACATTCGTGAACTAGCCGTCTAACGAGGTGGCTGGGTGTCGAACGCTGGACACATTCGTGCTGTTTGTTTTAGATATCTTGTCAAGATCGGTTTGAATTGAAGGTGCAGTGTAGAGACCCACATGAAGCTAGTCCTTCGTGTCTGGTCTCGAAGCGTAGGACATCATTGACTAGGGCCATGGTTTGGTGGTGATGGGATGAGGCCATAATTAACTGCATTTTCATGTGGAGGGAAACTGAGTTAGGAAGGGATGGACCTGGTCTCTACATTCATGGTTGAAAAGTATTCCAGAGATCCACATACGAGCCGAGCTACGCAATAGCAGAGTGGCTTTTTTTTTACCAAAATGGTGATGCTTAACAGCACAATTTCCTTAAATTTCGATTAAGTCAAAAAACTAAGTGGTGTACCGTGCAGTCTTAACAGACCCCACACGGCAGTCTTTCCAAGCCCTGCAATAAGATGGGGTTTGGCTTTTTACATACCGTCAAAATCAAGATTGACTCGCAAACAAAAAAAAAGCCAGACTCCGTAGTAGTGGAATTTTTTTTAATCCCAAGTGGTGACAGTTAACTTCGCAGTTTCTGGAAAATTCGGCTAAGCCCAAAAACCAAATGGTGTACCGTGCAGTCTTATAATTATAATAATTAAGTATTCTTCAATTAGGAAAAGAAATATACAGGGTATCGTTGACACCATAAAGTACATTGTTGAAAGAGAAAAAATACATGGGCGTACAGCCTGATCTAAAAATAAGAAGTACATGGGTACAATAAGAGTACATGGGTATAAGGCTTGAGTCAAGTGATAGCATAGGTTACAACCCTTAAATGCAATTTGAGCCTTCTTTAAAACCATAAACACTGTTCGAGGCCACCACCTCTTGGACAAAGCATTCCACGCTCGCCCCACATGCAATAGGAAGTAGTAGTTTCTACCATTTCTCCTAGCTCTCTTCCAGTTACACCTCCAGTGGTGTCCCCTGGTGAAACCAGAGCGAACTTCAATAAGAGGTGTGCCCTCACCCTGGTATATTTTCATACGAATCAATTTAAAGCTGGTACATAAGTCAATAATGTGTCTCCTGAATTTAAGAGATTCAAGCATGCATTGGCCGTATGATAACTCATGACAACCACGCAAATATTTGGTGAATTTTCTCAGATGTACACTTTCAAGCTTATGGGTGTCTTTTTTAAAGCATGGATTCCAAACCTCTAATCTGTTGTAACACTGGTCTCACGTATGTTTTATAGGCCTGAATTACCTTCTAATTAGATAGGCTCTTCTATGTTTTTTAGTGTCAAGTGATGTTTAGTGTGTTAAGAATATAAGGATACTAATTATAATAATACCTAAGTCAGTACATGGGGAAGCAGGGTAGATTTCTTCACTGTTAACCCTTCTCACGCTAGCCTGAAAAAGAGCACCTGCTAGCTCAAACCAGCCAGTTTTTCGCAGTGCAAGAAATGATTGCACGTCTTCATTAAAATTCATGAACTCCTTTTAAAAACGTTGTAGAGGCTTCATTTTTTTAAACAGCTCGTAATACTTAGGCCTTAACCCGAATATGCACAGAAAAAAATTATAACGCATATTTAGGAAGGGAGAAATGGCAAATGTATTACAAATCAAAAAAATCTAACATAGTACTGGCTTTGAGAGCAATTTTGACCAACTTTATATAATAAAAGAGTACTTTTTTTGCATAAACGTAATGATATATCTGTTATCTTTCTTTACACCAAAAATAAAGCATATATGTGTGATACTTTTTTTTTAATTAAATAAAGTTGTCACGCCTGTCAGTAGTGCATTAAAATTTCTCAGGGGCGGCTGCCATGCTTGGCAGCTTCCTTCTGCTCAACAAAATTTAGGCCTATTTGTAGCGCAAGAAATGATTGCATGTCGGCATTAAAATAATCATGTAACTCCCTTTAAAAACGTAGTTAAGACTTTAATTTTTTTTTAAACAGTTCGTAATACAGTTCGTCTTAACCCGAATATTCGCACAACAAATTATACGGCATATTTTTTGGGGAAAAATGGCAAATGTATTATAATTTTTTTAAAACGTAACATAGTACAGACTTTAAGAGCAATTTTGACAACTTTATATGCTGAAAGAGTACTTTTTTTCATAAACGTAATGATATATCTGTTATCCTTCTTCACACCAAAAATTAAGCAAAAAATGTGTGAAACTTTTTTTCAATTAAATAAAATTGTCAAATCTGTCAGTAGTGCATTAATCGCTCTCAGGAGTAGCAGCTTCCTTTTCAACAAAGTTTGGGCCTATTTTGTAGAAACGGGCACGTAATCACACTGCCGTAATTATATTCATCCATTTGGCAAACTATTCTTAACGAAAATCGTATGAGATAGTTATTTCTCTTTCATTAGGTGTTCCAGTGGTCGAGTGACGAAGTACTTCAGCAAAGCGTAGGCTAAGCCTATTCCCGACTCGGACTAGTTACATCGTGTAAATCTCCGAAATCCATATTGTTAAAAAATAAATAAATAAAACTCCAACGAAGAAAAATCATTTCTCAAATGTTCACACTTCTATGGCATGCCATCAGATTTTTTATTAAACATTTTTCATTATCGCATTTTAATTTTCATTATCGGCCTGAATATCCGTTAACGGAAATTCTTGGTCGATACTGAAAATTAAGTTCCGATAATGAAAAATGTTTTCTGTTCACGAAAAACATTTTTCATTATCGACAAGTAATCGTAATTTCACATCATGGAAATTCATTTGTTGATAACGAAAATTCTGATAATGTAAAATAAATTTCTTGAAACATCATGTCAAAGGGGAACAAATATATTATCCAGTCACATGAAAATAATTTTTCGTTAACAAAAATTAAATATCCGTTAACGGAAATTCAATTTTCGTTAACGAAAACTGATTTTTCATTATCGAAACTAGTATTTTTCGTTATCGAAACTAATATTTTCCATTATCAACACTAGCATTTTTCATTATCTATACTAGTATTTTTCATTATCGAAACTAGTATTTTCCATTATCGAAACTAGCATTTTCCATTATCGAAACTAGTATTTTCCATTATCGAAACTAGTATTTTTCATTATCGAACTTTAGTTTTCCATTAACGAAAAATGATTTTTCGTTCACAGTAAGTCAATTTCCATTAACTCGCAACACACTTGTTATTCTTCCCATTTCCTTTAATGCATTTATATTTTTCGTTAATGGGAATTAGGTTAACTGTCTCCGCAGAAATTTGAATTCTTACAAATTCGACAACTGATAATGAAAATTAAATTACGATAATGAAAAATGTTTTTCGTGAACAGAAAACATTTTTCATTATCGGAATTGAATTTTCATTATCGACCATGTATTTCTGTTAACGGATATTCAGCCCGATAATGAAAATTAAAATGCGATAATGAAAAATGTTTAATAAAAAATCTGATGGCATGCCATACACTTCTAATCCAATCCTGAATTCGCGGATATGGCGGTGTAATAAATTGAAATAGAAGGCAACCGATCAAGTGATGTGAGACGAGCAGGATGGCTGCTACGGGCCGGGGCTCAATGGTCAGCAGTAGAGAGCCGGGCTTCCTTGGTTGGCAGCGGCCATTCTTATCGCGTCGTGCTCCGATCCAATTGGACGCACCGTATTTCGATTCACATAACAAATTATCGATCATTTTTCAAAAAAAAATGTTATCACAGTTCTCTTTACAGTTTTATCTCTCAAAGACATCCATAATTTGCTAATTTACCTCGATCTAAAGTGGTGCTCGATGTAAATCAAAATCCGAATCGGGAAAGTGGCTACGAGATGCAATGGCCGCCATCTTTTTTTTTTCGAAACTCACGGAGGCAGCGAACGAACACGACATAGCTCGGGGAAAAATTAAATTATTAATTTAATTAATTAAATTGAATTAAATAAATCGGCTAGAAACTAGTCACGTGGGCAAAATTGGCGGGAAATTGTGGCAGACACATGCGTTTAGTGAATGAACGCTCCAGGAGCAATCAATGCACCACGTGGACTGACGTACAGCTCGATAAAGTGGCTCCCGTAAATTCTACGGGTCCGGCACGCAACGGTTGGCTTGCCCTCCCATTAAATTCACGGGTCTGGCACGCAAAAGGTTAAGGAAATAATTTTCAGTCATGAGGACTCCGAATGACATGGAGAAACACTCCTCTAAAGGTAATGGTAACTGACAATCATTGGAAAACTTCTTTATTGCAATTAATGCATCTTGCAAAATAGTTCTATAATTTTCTGATTTAATTTGTCTACTCAATTTCGAATCATCAGCAATCAAAAACAGGGAATTGGTGCCAACTTAACTCATTAGTGAATCAATAATAACAGTGAATAAAAGGGGGCCTAAAACATTACTCTGTGGAACTCCCACTTGTTACTTTAATATGGGTTTGATAAACAGTTACAAATTCTAACTTGTTGTGTTCCATCAACAACGTAACTTCTAATTCATTTTAGTACTATGCCACCAATGGCAACATTTTCAAGGTGGTACAGCAATTTTTCATGTGCTATATTGTCGAAAGCCCTAGCAAAATCCAAATAAATGGTACGGGTTATTTTCCTTGCGAGCATTAGTGAAGAAATCCAGACAACATAATAATTGAATTACAGCAGATCTACCAGGCAAGAAACTAAACTGGTTTTTAAAAAAGCAATATTCTGTCAAATAACTTCTACTTTGGCTAGCTACGAGTTTCTCAAGAACCTTGCATGAAATACACGTTTAAGAAATCAGCCTATGCATGTTTTAAAATTGTGAAGGTCACTTTTCTTGAAGATTAGAGTAACTATGGACTGTGCCAATTGTCACAGAGAAGACCATCATTAATAGATCTATGGAATATTAAAGTAAGTAATTCTGCCAGACAAAATGCAAAATTAACAAAGACAACTGCTGGCAATTATCTGGGGCGGCTCTACCTTTGGCATTTAAAGATTTTATAGCCAGTAAAACTTCTGCTCTAGTATTTTTAATATTTTTTTAGGCATGACATAATTGTGTTAACGTTACATTCTGGTACATTACCATTGTCCAAGGTGTACATGCTTGCAGAGTGGTTATTGAAAAGGCCTGATTGCACCTGGTCGTCGACAATAGTAGAATCCTCATAAGTAATTCCTGGAGTTGGTCTTTTTCGCTCATAATTCGACATATATACCGGTGGAAAACAGATCTATTCTTGGAATTAAAGATTTTATCCTCGGTAGCCTCAGCCACCTTTCGTGCACAAATCTCGTAATCCTTACTGCAATTTTTGTAATTAATTAAGTCCAATTGCAGAGCTTTTTTTTTTATTTGTGGCAACATTTGCTTTTTTTTTTAATTACTGTTTAATAGTTGTATTTTTGAATTGAATGCCTTTAGATTTAGAATTGCAATAAGGTATGGTTTGGCTTTTTTCTGACCTTCGAAATCAAGACCAACCAAGCAAATAAAAACAGCCAGGCTCCACAATAGCGGAGTTTGGCTTTTTCTATACCCAAATAATGACGGTTAACATTGCAAGTTCCAGAAAATTCTGCTAATTCCTTCGCCCACCCAATGACCCCCCCCCAAAAAAAAAAAAACCCCGCTGTCACATGAGGCCTGTCATTTGTTGTGGTTTCAGGAGACTCGGTTGACTCGCTGAAGCCACGACGAATACGGGGTCCAGCGACGGTGAGGTTGAGACTGTTCTTTTTTCTTTAAAACCCAAAGTGACATGCAAAGCACAAGCAAAGTGGGAACAGAGGTCCAATGAAAGCTAATTAATACATGGTTTACTCAGTGTCGACTAGTACATGAGCTGGCTATTATAAGATGGTTGAGTTAATGAAAATTCCGCCTAAAAGATGAGATCGACACGATCTTGATACAACTCCCAACAAGTTCGTCCAGGGCACCTTCTTTTCGAGCTCTCCTCTGTGCACACTTTTGTGCTACAAGTGGCGCACCGCCAGATGGCCTTGTGCCATTTCTGTCTGCAATTCCTGTAAACCTGTCCTCTACGGCAACTCATACTTTTCTCATGGCAATTGTCTGGTACCGATGACGGCTGGAAGTCAGAGAGGGCGTACATTGCGTATTCGACTGATGAGTTGGTTGGCAAGTGCTCTTCGGAAACAGCTGAGAGTGTTTGCTGTTCTTTTTGCGTTTGTGTATCACAACCACATTGAGCCTTGCATTGACTAGAATCTGGTTAAGTTTTTGGGAGAAGAGGTGGTGGCGTCATGTTTTCGACCTCCTGCCGATGTAACGCGAGGAGAAGAGGTGATGGCCATGTCCACGCCGTTCGTGGATACTATCTAATCAATAGCTGCTGGTGGGCAAGTGACTAGCAGTTTTTGACCCCCCATGAGTCGTCTGACAGCACCTCTTCCAGCCAAGGGATCCATCTGAGTGCTGAGTAGAAGATGACCCAGCTGTAGTCAGCTGTAGCCGCTCTGACGCCGGATACTGTTGCCATATTCATGCTCCTTCTTGAATTTTTGCAACTTATCCGTAAACTCAAATGGCATTCTGGTGGCATTAGCGTGTTGTCTCCCGCATGTAAAAGTGCCAAGCTTGGCATAGAGGACCTGAAGTAGTAGTGCCGACGCAAAGCGATTGTCACTCATGATGGTGTAAACCATGGTTGATGAAGTGGCACGTGGTGTAGACTGTCATGTGAACCATCTTGTTGTTCCCGAGTTGGTTGGCCGTATCTTGGATGGGGTCGATGGCCATGTGGCTCTTTTACCCAATGTGCACATCGTTGTTGAGGAAGTAGCCATTGAATGAATCGCAGAGAGTGAAGTGTTCAAAGCCCAGCTTAATGGGTTTCTTGGGTTGGTATATACTGATATTGGATATACCGGCATATGCCGTCATGGATTTGTCTACAAAGAGAGTTAGAGTGAGGTTCTTGCACTTGCGGAATGCCTCTTCGATGGACTACATCATTGGTCGCACCTATATTATTGCCTCCATGTCCTACTTGGCCTTCTGCTCTTCGATGGCATGCCTGGTTGTGCGAGGCAGTCTGGGGATCGGCGGATCACTGGTGCAGGTGAAGGATGGCTCCAACAGCCGAAAGTTGTTTCAAATTTTATTGACCTCATTCTGGTCATGGTGGACTGGATGGCGTGGTTTCCCTGGTCTAAAGATGTGACCAATACTGCGCCATCTCTGGCAGGTCGTAACCCATGATGGTCATTATTCTGTTGAAGGCCAGGAATTTCTCTTTTGTCAATGGTTCCCACATGGGAGCGAGCGGTTGGCGGTCATTTCCATTTTGGCAACGTTTGCAGGCTTGCAAGATGGTCGTTGTTGAAGGGGTCCTCCACGCAGCAGCTATTGGCTCTTGACTGGATTTGGAGTTGCTAGAAATGGCCTCTGCCCTGTCCGCTGGATTAGTGGATTATGGGATGGTCGTTACTTACGAAGCCACCTCCGCAGCTGACTCTTTGTTGGAGTTGGAAATAGCCTCTGCTTCTGCTTCTTGCCTTTGTGCCACCCTTTGCGACAACTCGATCGACGCCATTGACGACATGATCGCTGGTTCCCGAGATTCTCTTCCAGGTCTGAGCACAGACAGTGCCCAACTATGCTTCAGGATATAAGACACTTACGCTATGGCGTTGTGCTACAATTGTTTACGTCCTCGACAATTGAATTGATGTGATGTGTGTTGCCTACCTTGGCGCGACGCACTAGCGTATGTCTAGATACTTAAAAAAAAGAAATACACAACAATAGCAACTTGCACTTGAGTGTACACATTGTCAAAACTGTGTTAAGATTCACGGACAAATTGAAACACACTGAGACAATAGCATCACAGATCAGCCATACCTGGAGTTAAAGTGAGACAGTTTGACCAGGACTTATTCACGTATTTCCATACAAAAGGAAACTGTAATAGTAAATAAAATTGAAGCATATCATCAGCATCGCATAAAATAAATTAGAAATAATAATATCAGCTCGTAAAACTAAAATTTTGTCTGTAAACTGAGAAGTGGGCAATACCTTCCATCATTGTTTTCTAGTTTCTTATATATTTGTTACAATGGGCTTTTAGCTAATTTGCCTTTTGACACATCCTAATAAATAAAAACGATAATAAAACGAGACTTATTACAAGATTTCTTTCTTTAGGTGTTCGCTTGTTTGTTCATTTGTTCTTTTAAAACAAAAGAAATAAAAATATGTCATGTATTTACGGGTGACAGAATTTTTTGAAAATGAGGAAACTTTTCATAAGTTGTGAATAGAGAAATTGTTGCTATTCTATGCTCGTAATTGGACCG
Source organism: Lithobius niger (assembly GCA_023313725.1). NCBI lineage: Eukaryota > Metazoa > Arthropoda > Chilopoda > Lithobiomorpha > Lithobiidae > Lithobius > Lithobius niger. The sequence goes on from JAHWFP010243929.1 coordinate 9,498, forward strand.
CAAAAACATTTGATACGACTTCTAAAGTAGTAAACTCTTTAAACGACTTCATGCGCCATGATTCCTGTTGGTCACCTCATATTACAATAATGACCATAGGTTATGAGTGCAGAAAATGGACAGTGGGTAAGGGTAACAATAGAACAGGATAAAAATGGCAAACTCTGAAAGAAAATTGGATGCCCCAGGTGTGCAAATGGTAAAGAGTATTTTAAATAGCAGAACATAAGCACTGTTGTGCTTTACTGTTGTGTAAAAACGTAAAGCACAACATCACTTAAACAGATGCAATTTTCTCACTTGTACGTTTGTTCATTTCAATTAAAAATCATCAATTTTTGTTTGTGTACATTTTAACAAGTAAACTGAAACTTCAATCATATACCCCTTTTATACATCACACTTGACATTTTTGTTTGTAATTTAAATATGCTTGTTGTTGAAAATCACTTGTTAGTGGATTAGTAAACTTATTAGTTGTTGAATGCGATAGTAATACAATTTGTTAGCTGGCTAGTAAACTTGTTAGTTATTGAACGCAATAAAAATCTATACGTAGCCTAGTAAATACTGTTTTGAAAGCCACTTTGATAAATTTATTAGGGTAGTTAATTACAATTCGGGTGGGAAAACCGAATTGTTTCAAATTTATTTATTTATTTAATTATCCAAGTTAAGGAGGGACTTACCTGCATGGGTTTTTTATTTAACCTTTAATGCATTTTTTCATTAATTGTAGTTAAGCAGGGACTTAACTGAGTAAATGGGTGCATTACATTTTTTAAAGGGATTATGAATTGTTGATTAAATTGTTTTCTCCTTTATTACAAATTCTGGTTCATAACGTCTGATCCAAAACCAAGTGGGTTGTTTGAATGCTATGATGCGAAATTAGACACCTGGGCAAAATATACACTGTGGCTGAATTATTTTTTAAAGCTAAGAAAATTGCCGATGATGACCGTTTCGATTTTTGATGGCCAGTGTAGCCCGTGAAATGTTTGACGGAATTATAAATATTTTATCATCTGCATTACCAAGTGTGAGCACTTATGACGCACTTGTAAAAACTGTCTTGGAACACACTGAACCACGTCCGAGTGTGGTTTCCAAGCGTGTAATATTTTTTAGATGGAATCAGCAACCGTGTGACACCTGAGAGCAAGTGTGTTTCAACACCACGTGCAACCCGCAAAGAGTCACCCCACTCTAGAATAAAGTGCCGTTGCATGACCCAGAGAGCACAATCGAACAGAAAGTGATACACTATTTCTTCCCCACCACCACGCACACACTGTGGCGAACCCACTCAGCCCAACCGAAACAAATGTGCACGCAGCTGCATATGCCTAGTGTGCAACCTAGAAAGCAGACGGGCATCATGCAGAGAAAAGCCGTTGAGAGGCTTAAGACATGACGTACTGGGGTGCAACCCATATAAGACGCGTCCTACCCTACCAGTGGACCAATCCTAATCAGCACTGAAAATCCAAGCCACTACCCAGGACCTCATTCACAGGTCTCTCGAACCCAGGAATAAACCCACACCAGGTTCCCCACCCGCCGAGCCCTGTCTGGCCCAACCGTATGCCAGCTCATTGCCAAAACAGCCTGAAAGCCCCCGGCCCATCTGGCAATTGAGAAAGTGTGAAGAGTTTTCACTCAATATCAAATGCAATTAGGTCGGTGGACTGCAGAATGCCAAAGCAAGGACGGAGAAAGCCCAGCCC
>JAHWFP010243940.1:0-22489 GCA_023313725.1 Lithobius niger
CCCCCCCACTGGACATGGTGGCTGTTAAAGTCGCCCAGCAACAGAAAAGGGGCAGGAAGCTGGCGGACCAGGTCCTCCAGGTCACCAACCCCAAAGACCTCATCCGGTGGCAAATAAAGCGAACAGACAGTAATATCCAAATGGAAAGAAACACGAACTGCTACCGCCTGAAGCCTAGTGTGCAGAGGCACACTGGCATGCGGCTGAGAGTGTTGAACCAGCACTGCAACACCACCATGTGCACGTGGCACAGGGTCAGCATCCAGACGGTAGACAGAATAACCCCGAACAACCGGATTATCTGACGCCTTAAAGCAGGTTTCCTATAAACAGCAGCACAGAGGTCGCCAATGCGACAAAAGCAGCCGCAGCTCTTCGGCATGGGTCCTATAACTTTGGCAGTTCCACTGAACGATGGCATGCGCAGGCATTAGGGCGGGCTGAAGGTTGAATCGGTCTCCTCAACTCCTCCTCTGGGCGATCCGAAAACATCCGAATCCTCACCCGAATCAAAAGATGGAGTGAGGTTCAGAACGAAATTGTCCTCGGAAGGAGGAAAAAGTTCCGGAGAATTGGAACAGGAAATCTCTCCCTGCTCCATGGGCAAAGTATCATCAAGATGTTGAGGGGACACAACGGACCCCTCAGCAAGCTGGCCGTTAGAAGACCGTTTCACCTTATCTCCTGGTGGCGACGTCCTCACGGGTGGTGTTGAGGCTTTACCAGCAGGAGCCTTCTTCTTCAACGTTTTCTGTGGTTCACTCCGGGCAGGCGGAGGCTTAGCTGAAGCTTTAACCTGCCTGGGAACAGATGCAGTAGCAGAAACAGCAGCAGGAGCAGAAACAGCAGCAGAAGCAGAAGCATTTGCAGGCTGGGCAGATGTAGACGGCAAGGCAGCAACCGGGTCCGAAGGACCCAAAAGACCCTGCAGAGATGGATGTTGCAGAGTCAACAAAGTTATAAGCTTGCCCACCGTCGTCGTCAAAGACCTGAGCTCAGCGCGTAAATCTGCCAAATCAGCAGACTCACTAACTGGGCCAGGCAATGGCGCACCGCACACCTGTGCAAAAGAACGTGTCATAGCCGGCGCCGATAGTTTGGCTTTCTTTCGGGCCTCCGAGTAGGAAAGCCCGTCCTTCACCTTCAGTTCCTGCACTCGACGTTCCTCAACATAAACACGACAGTCCCGTGAAGAGGCTTGGTGCTGACCACCGCAGTTGACGCACTGCTCCGGGACAGCACAGTCAGCGCCTTCATGGGCTGCCTGAGCACAGGAAACACAGGTAGGCCTACCTTTACATGAGCCGCTGGTATGGCCGAAGCGTTGACAGCGGAAACACCGCATCGGATTCGGAACGTAACTCCTGACCTTCAAGCGCAGGTAACCGGCAGTAATGTGCTGCGGTGCAACTGGCGTATCAAAGGTCAGGAAAAAGGTGTCAGTTGGCTGGGCACCATTCTCGCCTTTCCGTGTCAAACGCCTCACAGCCGTAACACCCTGTGAATTGAGTTCGCCCAGGATGACATCATCACTGAGACCCCTCAAATCGAAGCATGTCACGACCCCCTTGCTGCTGTTTAAAGTACGATGCGGCTCGACATGCACTGGACATGACCCCAGTGCACTCGCTTTCAAAAGCCTCTTCGCCTGACCATCGTCTGCAACTTCCACAAGGTATCCCCCAGCACGGAGCCGAGAGACACTTTTTGGATCAGAACCACAGATCCCTTTCAAAGCTTTGTGTACAGCGAATGGACCGAGTTGCGTAACATCTCGGCCCTCGCCTGTCACCACCAGGAACTTCGGGACTTGGTCCCGACTCTTACGCAAGTCTGGTAACTGGGCACCAGGCCCAACCATCTCAGGTTCCCTCCTCTGGCGCTTGCTAGTGCGGCGAGGAGGGGAAGAATTTAGGGGGGAAGAAATTTTTGCGGGGGAGGGGGGGGAAGAAGTTGCCATTGAAAGCAAAAAAGAAGTCGCGGCGGCGCGCTCCCCAGAACATAAAGCCCCGCGCGGCACTCGGGTGATGCAGGGCCGGAAGCCGCATATCCAGGGCCCTGCACCAGGAAGCTAACACCGCCGTCTATCTCGGTGAGGTGGCAGCCTAAGCATGCCGAGAGGCGAGGCCACCAAGGAAGCCGTACACACCACCTCCGTCGATAACCCAAACAGTTCGGGTCCGTGATGCAGATGGATACAGCACAAGCCACCTCCCCACATCGACAGGACCCGAAAAGTCATAGCCGATTGACCTTAGGCCGGCTCGCCCAGGCCACCCGTCCTCCGGAATAAGGAGCCAAAGCCCGAAAGCCAGGATCTCCGCCTCCACGGATTACTAGGTTGCAGCACACGGCCAACATGCTGGGGGATGAGGATGAAAAGCCCAGTGGCCAGAACGGGCAAATTAGAATCAAACCCAAAAGGGGATTCAAACCACCAAACATCCTCTAAGCAGCCACCCCGGGCCCGGTTTGTCCGGATGTCCCTTCACCGCTTTAGGACTAGTGCTTGCGACGGGTGTTAAACCTGCCCGCCATACACACCGTAGGCGCACTCGCAAACCGTAGTGTTGAGGTTGCTAGTGTTCAAGACGGACTAAAAACCCTCCGCCATGCAGACCCTTGGCACACTAGCAGACCGTGATCTTGGGTTCCCTTTTAGTCGCCTTCTACGACACGCAGGGGTACGGTGGGCTTATTCTACCCCCAGCCCACAGGGGGTCATCCTGTCTGTCCCACGAGGTTTGCCAAAAAGCGTGTAACCTCAGACGCAGAGTTGGAGGGGGGGGGGGAATTGAGGCTTAATGGCGCGTCGACAGCTTGGTCATTAGCGCCAACCTCAGTCACAGTGCAGTGGTCCGGGTTGCCACTGCACCACACATTACAGAGATATTATTCAAACCCCTAATCTAAATCTTGTCATACATCTGTACCTCCTGCAAAAATTGAAAAACACCGGACAGGAGGACAGACTTATCGCCCAATTGACGCGCAATGTCACGCGGAAGATGGAACCGACGACGAACACCATCAAGATGGCGACAATCAACAAGTAAGTGCCGGACCGTAAGTGGCCGCCGACACCAAGAACATTCAGGAGGGTCAACCCCCCGCAAAAGGAAACAGTGAGTAAGTCTGGTGTGACCAATTCGCAAACGGGCCAACACAACCTCCTCACGGCGACTGCGGCGACACGCCGAGTGCCACTCCTCGACAGTGCCTTTAATGGCCCGTAACTTATTGCCGTCCTGTCTGTCCCACGATGTTTGCCAAAAAGCGTGTAACCTCAGACGCAGAGTTGGAAAGGCATCTGAGGGAACAAGCCTGAGATCCCTACCGAGAGGGCCAGAAAGGGCCCCTTTCGCAGCAGAATCAGCTTGTTCATTCCCTGCTATCCCAACATGGCCCGGGATCCAGCAGAAAAGCACGGTTTTCCGCCGGCCAGGCAAGCGGGAAAGCAAAGCTTGGACACATTGTATCAAGGGGTTCCGAGGATTGTAATTCGCCAAGGACTCCAGGGCACTCATGGAATCACTAAAGACAATGAAATGCGTGCCCTGAAGGTCAAGGATCCATTCCACCGCCAAACCAAGAGCCAAAAGCTCTGCAGAGAACACAGAATAGCCTGATGGAAGGCGATGGGCAACCGTTACACCCTTACAAACACAAGCACAAGCCAAGCCAGCGTCTGACTTCGACCCATCAGTAAACAGCCGCTGATAACCGGCGTACTAAGAACACAGCCGCCGGAACTCCTGTAAGTACCGTGCAGGTAGAGTGGAACCCTTCGGGAGGGACGCCAGAGCGAAAATGAAAATGCCACTTGGGACAAGCCAAGGGGCTACTGGCGTCCCCCCAAGCCTCAAGACGCTGGGCATTTCAAAGCTATCTCCTGACAGGACTGCTGGAGCCTATCGCGGAAATCACCCTTACCCACCCTGCGTCTACCGACTCGCAAGTCTGGCCCAAAAACCATGGACCAAGTAGGACTGGATTCCACAGCACGTAAACGCACAGCATACTGAATGGCCAGCTTTCGCCGACGAATGGCCAAAGGTGGCTCCGAGGCCTCAGCATAGAGGCTGACCACTGGAGAAGTTCGAAATGCCCCAGTCGCCACACGCAGGCCACTGTGATGCACAATGTCCAACATCTGGAGAGTCGAGTCACTAGCCGAACCATACACCATGCACGCATAATCAAGTTTGCTGCGGACAAGGGCTCTGTAGAGGCGCAACATGGCAGAGCGATCGGCACCCCATGAAGTGCCCGACAGAACCCGCAAGATGTTAAGTGCCCGCAAAGACTTGTCTTTAAGTTGGCGCAAGTGTGGAAGCCAAGATAACCTAGAATCGAACACCAGACCCAGGAAACGTGCCTGTGGGACAACAGGAATCCGCGCCTGCCCCAAGTACAGGCAAGGATCTGGGTGCAGCGTTCGTTGGCGGCAAAAGTGAATGCACACAGTCTTGTCCGGAGAAAACCGGAAACCATTACTGACCGCCCAGGTCTGGACTTTGTTAATCGTCAGCTGTAGCTGCCGCTCGCAGGTCTGCATGCGAGCTGCTCGAAAGCGCAGGCCAAAGTCATCGACAAACAATGACTGGGGAACAGCAACTTGCTGAGCAATGGGGTTGATCCCAATAGCAAACAAGACAACACTAAGAACACCTCCTTGAGGCACACCATTCTCCAAGACAAACGGGTGGGAAAGAGCCGCCCCGACACGAACACGAAAAGAACGGCCTGAGAGGTAAGCGGAAAGCAACAGTGGCATCCGTCCCCTCAAGCCACAGTTATAGAGATTACGGAGAATCCCATAACGCCAGGTCGTATCATAAGCCTTCTCCAAGTCAAAGAAAACCTGAACCAGATGTTGACGCAGGCGAAAAGCCTCCCTCACATCCGATTCAAGGGCAACCAGATGATCGATGGTTGACCGAAAACGTCGAAAGCCACACTGGGACGCAGATAAGAATCCGCGTGATTCCAGCACCCAGACCAACCTCTCACTGACCATCCGTTCCATAAGTTTACAGACACAGCTAGTCAGAGCGATTGGGCGATAACTGGAAGGAGCAGTAGGGTCTTTGCCCGGTTTCACAATCGGGATGACCACTGCTGTCCTCCACGCTGCCGGAACAGAGCCTTCTGCCCACACACGGTTGAACATCTCCAGCAAGAACTGCTGGGAGGCAAGAGGCAGATGTTTCAACAGCTGATAGCGAACATCATCAGGCCCTGGGGCGGAGTCATGCGACTTGGACAAAGCGGAAACAAATTCCTGCCTGGTGAACGGTAACGGGGGATATGTCTACAATTGGGGGGATGGTAGTAAAAAAAAAGTATATCTATTTTGCAAACCCATCAGAGAAAAGTTAGCGATAATGCAATCATTTGCATACGTAATCTGGAGTCAATATTGCATAAACGCAATGTCTTTGTTGTCACTTATTCACGCATTTAGTTTATTACATCATTTCCCTTTTCAATTTCTAACATAATTCACAGTTAAAACTAATTTCTAACACACGAAAACTTACAAAACAGACAACACGATTCATGACTGTGAAGATAGCGTATATTGGCACCATTATCCAGAAGTTTTCACGTTGGCATAGTTTTCTGTTCTTCGTGGAAAAAGTGATCCACGCCGGACTCCGGCATGGATTACTCTCTGCATTAGAAATTAGTTTCAACTGTGAATTATATTAGATATTGGAAAGGGCTTGATCTAATAAACTAAATTTGTAAATAAATGATAATAAAGGCGTTGCGTTTTCACTCCAGATCATGCAAGTTAATGATGGATCGCATAAGCCAAATATCGTCAACTTATCCGTTATTACAAACACACCCTGTGAATAATGTTTTATTGGGCGTCAGTTTCACATGGGCGTCTGATACGTAATTTACGGTAGCAGTAAATTTTAAACCTGTATTATATAAATTTACGTTGTATGAAAAAAAATAAAGAAGCTCAAAATGCATTCTGGACTCCTCCATGCACAAACACAAAGCAGCTGATATAACAGTTGGAAACAAAACCGTGAAAAGGCATTACATTAAAGAAAACTAAAAAAACAGAAAAAGGTTTTTTAGGAAACCAACGAAATCAGTATTCCTGTATGTTTAGAATCTGTAACTTCCCCTACACTAATCGGGGGGGGGGGTCCCCTTTGTATTTTTTTATTTGTTCTTTCATTTGACCCCTTGTGTGTAATGATATTCCTGTATGTTTAGAATCTGTAATTTCCCCAATACTAATCGGGGGGGGTCCCCCCTTGTATTTTTTTTATTTGTTCTTTCATTTGACCCCTTGTGTGTAATGATATTCCTTATATGTTGGGAGATGTAACTTCCACTGTATTAAAATTCATTAGGTTCTTAGATTGTCTTGATCATCGCCTTTTTTTTATTTATTTTTTATTCATTTGGGTTTTTAATCTGTGTTGTGGTTAGATTAGGTTAGGTAGCGTCCAGCCTTTGAGCAGTGATGAGGTGGTGAGTTGCTGTAGCGCCATTCCTGTACAAATAAGACATGAAACTTTAGTTTGCATGGAGTGTTTAGGATGTGGGCTCGGTGTGGGTTCCATTGGTTTTATTGTAGTTTTTATAGTTTAGGTTTTATTTAGGTTTTAATTTAAGCCTATTTCGGGCCTAACCATTTGTTTACATAAGAATTATTTTATTTTATCTTTAACCCCTACCCTATACACTGATGAACTCTTAGCTGGTGTTTTTTTTTTTTTGTTTAATTTGTCATAAAACCATCATTTCGCTACTTCCAGCTCTGGTATTTTTTAAACCGATTTCGAAGTATGAAACACCATTTTTTTCCGTTTTTTCACGGACCATGATGTGGTAGTGAAGTGGAGTAAATAAAGTTAATATTTTTTTAGTGTTACGTTAGTTTAAATGATATTTGTGTGGAATAGAGTACTTTCATTGTATCCTTTGGTATAACTGACATTTTTTGACCGATTTTGAAGTATGACACACCATTTTTTTCTTTTTTCACGGACTATCATGTGGTAGTGAAGTGGAATATATAAAGTTAATATTTTTTAGTGTTATGTTATGCTATGGAACCTTTACCAGACCACTTTGTGCCCCCACAATGCTTGGGGGTGCGTTTCCCTGCCTTACACACACAAGGTCACTGCATTACACAAGCGACACTCGAACCGGACCTCCAAAATGAACCGATACACTGGCATGACAACGCGGGTCTATCTGCTGCCCCACCCCATCCCCCCCTCCCTTCCCTCATTCACTTCGATCATCCATTCCTTCACAAGCCACACAGTAACTGCTACACTGCTAAACAATTTTTTTATTTGCATTCGACAGGGTTTCAGCTGCCTTGAGGAGGAGATCTATGGCGGACGAGAGGAAAAAGCCCGTGATGTGCACTCGATCTGGCTGCACGGATGAAGTACAAAGGCTCGGACAGCATCTACAGAGGGCCCACAATTTGAAACCCGGCAGTATGGAGTACAGGTTGGCAATGAGCCAGAAGGGATGTACGGCAGTTCCATCCCTCGACCCGGTAGCGCCACATCCTGCCCCGCCAGACGTCGGCCAGGGGCAGCAGACCGGACTACCAGTCCTCCCCGCACTCATCGTGGACCCGCCCACGGCGCCCTGCTACCTTCTCCTAGACGACACCCGGATTCCATTCAGAGCCTAGATGAAGACCGTCCCTGGTGGCCTACGCACCAACCTGTCGATGGATCAAAACGCGCGCCAGGCATTCACCTTGCTGCACTTAATGACCTTGCTGCACTTACTTTCGCCCCCTGCGAGCACAGCTTCATTCAGCCATTGAGGTCGGATCGGCTGTCGAAGCGTTGCGGGCTGGTGGGACGGGGAGACGGAAGAGGAGCCCTGGCACCGGGCATCCTAAAGTCCTACCTGAGCAGCCTCTCCCTCTACTGCGAGTACGCAAAGCAGGTCCCGCGGTGCTGCCTGACGCGCGCAGACCTGAAAGAGACTCGGAGGCTTCCCCGTTCCTGGAACCGGGTGCTGGCCAGAGAGTGCAAGCTCCGCAAGGCGTGAAAGAACGCCGCACTCGCTACGCAGCTCGCGACCAAACGAGACGTGCAAGCGTATATGAAGAGCCCATCACGGGCGCATCAGGCTCAGGGGGCCATGAGGACCCGGCTCACAGCCACGCGCATAACCCACACCCTCTTGGCGGACCTGCTTCTAGAGTGCCCTCAACGATCAGGTGCAGTCGCTTCGATGACCGTTGGCGAGCTCAATTCAGCTAGGAGTTTGGTGGACCCGAAGCGAAGCCGCGTTACCTACCTCGTGTCAGTGGCGAGCCACAAGACCACGGCGTTGTACGGGGCGGCCGCCATCCCCGTCATGCAGAGCCTGTACGGTGCGCTTTGCTCCTACGTTCAGCGCGCGAGACCCGCGCCAGTCGGTGGCTCTGCTCACGAGCCGGCTGTGGTCTTCCTCAGGCGCTGCGTGAAGCCGATGAAGGCAGCAGACGTGTCCCTCAGACTAGCTAAAGCGTGGAAGTGTGTGGAATGCAGGCATGGAAGGAACATCACCGCGACCAAGCTGAGGAAGGCGGTGGCGACCACCAGCAACGAAAGACTGCCGGGCTTACGCAGGAACGCGTGCAAGCTGATGCGCCACATCTATGCAACCCGCCAGTGACACACTACCCTAGATCCCCCGCAGAGCGAGGCGCAGGCTGCTTGTACCGTTGCCCGGATCACACCTGATCGGCGCCGACGACGACACGCCATCTGACGACGCTGCTTCCGAGTCCTACAGTGATTCGGGTGAAGAGGACAGCACATCATCACAGCAGTCCGGCAGCGACTCCAATTCGGACGACTCCATTTCCGAAGTTGGCGACGGTAGCACGCGAGAAGCGATGCCGGTCCCAGCAACTGGCCACCCTCTCGACGACCCGCTTTTCGTCCGGGAGCGGCACCAACCCAGCCAGGATGAGAGGGTCTTCCTCCGCCAAGAGTTCCAACATCTTATCGACAGGGCCCAGGTCTCCCTTCAAGACGTCCGCGACATTCTGCACGGTTCCGAGGAGGCGAGATGCATCCTACGGCACTGGACCGTCATGGCCATATACCACCACGTCTGATGGCTCATCTGGAAGCTGAGGGCGAAAGTAGGTGCACAGGACCCAGAGTAGACCGAGGAATTAGCGACAGGTGGTAAGGTCCGATCGGTTTGACGGTTCAGCCACATCAAACATCAAGTTTGCATTCCAAGTACCTCCCAAAGAAACTTAAAAGCGGGTCTTTTCGTTCACAGTTTTTCGTTTACAGGAAAAGGACAATAGTAAGATAAGTGCTGCCCGTGGCATAATGTATTGTTTTACTTTAACTCCATTTTAATTAAATGCAGTAAATCCTCTTTCTGTGGCCGGGTGTTTTGTCATTAAGAAGTAGGCGGGTGGTCATTCTGAACATTGTAGCAGGCTGACCCGCCTCCAGTTGTAGCCAGTTCATAATGGCTTGATTTTCAACCAGTGGCCGTAACCGTACGATAACCGTGTGGCAAATCCTGCAATCCAACACCCGCCAAGAAGTGACTTTCGCAACACGCTAAACGAAAAATTGAGAAGAGAGAGAGAGAGAACGACAAAACTACTGTTAAGAGAATACCACGACAATCGACCTCCAAAACGGTATGTTCCTCGTGAGGACATACTCGTGAGGACTGGAAGTCGTAGTAGCCGTACGGAGAAAGCCTGATGAAGACCGTCGTCCGTGGTAAACAATCTCCATCACGTACTTTAAAATTTTGTGCTTGTAGATGAGCATAAAACTTTTATGAATTTGTCACGTTGAAGGGCAGGGTTGAAGAACAAAACAACTTGTTCAACTACCGTTGATTTTACGTGCATTTTACTAGCTAAATAAATTTGTCTGCGGTGCTATAAACAAACACCGGGTCACCTCTTTTCAGCACGGCACAGTGTTCGACAAACAGTTAAAATTTATTTATTTATTAGGCCTCTTAAGTGACTTTACAAGGATTTGAAGGGAAACAAGTAGTTTTAATAATTTTGCAAGTGTGCTTGGCAGGATTTGAAAAGGTTTCTAGCCACACCTTTTTTTAACGAGATCTTGCAAAGCCTAGGCCTAACCACTCTCGATCCATCCCCGAGTAGTAGTATTGCCATGCTTGCATTTAAAGTAACCCGCACTAATCCAAATAATGACAGTCAAAGTAGACTGGGCCTCTATCAAGAAGAATTTTGTTTAAAACATGTAGGGATCGGCCGATAGGACTTTTTACCGATCCGATCCGATACCGATAATAAAAAAAAATTGCCACTAAAAGTTAAAATTTCCATACAAATGCAACTTCAGTCTCTGGTTTTGCATGGGTTCCAACTGCGCAGCAATAACAGCATTTTTACTACAATTCCTACTTATAGCTTCAGTACATTCATCTTCTCAGTTAGGGCAAAGTGACCACATAGCAGCCACAAACTTTTTTGGATTGTCTTATCTGCTTTTATCCAAATGTTTTACGTAAATAAAATCTTTAATTTCTAATAAAAAATATAATTATGATCACTGCAAAACACAATTTAAAACAGTATAATAAGCCTAAATTTGAAAATACGCACATTTGACCAAATTGCAGCCACATAGTACCTTTTTGCAGCCGTAATGTATCCAGTAGCAGCCGTGTCTCTCCAAATAGCGGCCACATCGTACCTTTTTGCAGCCAGCGTAAATTAGACACGTTTTGGTAAAACAACTGGCTGCTAATTTAGTTTTTTATTGATGAAATAAGCTAATACATTTTAACACAATAAATAGCCAGTGTAAATTAAACACGTTTTGATAAAACAACTGGCTGCTATGCCTACAATTTTAGTTTTTATTAATGGATGGAATAATACACTTTAACTCAATAAACATCATCTAGGCCTACAAAGGTTTTTTTTCTGTTTCTTCCTTTGATTCATTTGTTTCGAGGCTTGCCTGTTTAATTTTGCACAACCTTTTCTTTCAAGGCTGCTTCCTTTTTTCTTTTTTTTTACTTCCTCTCTCTGCTTTTGCCGCTCTTTTTTTTGTTGTTCCTTTTGCTCTTTAGTTTTAAGTGGCATTGGAAGTACATCTTCGTCACTGTCCATTTGTAAATTGTACACCGAAATCTCTGCTAGTTTTCGTCTGGGCTCGTAAAAGGTTTTAGCTGAAATGCCTTGAGATGGTGGTGAATTCACTGGCACTACATCAACAGGTGGACGGCTGATGTCATAGTTTTGCATCGGAGTGTTTTTTTCATAATTTTCATGTGTAGGTATGAAATTTTATCCACTTCTTTACTTTCCATAGCTACTTTATATTTGTTCCAAGTTGCAAAAAGTCTATCTTGTGCAATATCCTTATTACGTGCATATGCATTAATAAATGTTTGTGATCTTGCAGGTGCCAGACTTGAGTGCATGGAACGCAAGTTCCGCTGGGCATTTTGGTGTTTCTGACGCATTAGCGGGATCATTGTTCTCGACTAGCAATGTTTATGGGTCATTTTTTGAGTTGTTACCCGTTATTAGGACTACTTCTAGTAAACTGTCATGATTGTTGCTGTCATGATCATTCGTAGTTTCCATGTTGTTTGATGAAGTAGCTAACTCTGGTAGATCTATTGGCACTACCGTGTCTTCCAAACCAATGTTTTCAAAGTTAACTGAAGTGGATGCATTCACCTCACTGTTCTCAGCCACATTAATGACAAGACTGTTGTTGTCTAGGTCTAGGCCTAATGAAGAAGACATAGTAGGTTTGTCTTTATGTTGTGCAGGAGTAAGCAACCCAGTTTCCATTGGTGTGTCTGTAGTTTGCATGTTTTCAATAAAAGGCATGTTAGCATCGTCTTCATGTTGTGATGGGGACAGGCTAAGTAATCTAGTTTCACTTGGTGGACGATCTGTTGTTTGCATGTTTTCAACAGAAGGCATGTCAGTATCGTCTTCGAGTTGCTGCAATGTTGCTGGTGTGTACATTAAATTCGGCTTGTAAGCAACTGCAGGTATTGCTACTGGATTAAACAGGCTCTAAACCCACTGATAACATTATCTGGTTTAAACGCCTTCACCCATGCTGGAGTTATCATTGACATGACATTGGAATGATTAATGGTTAGGTTGGCATGTTTTAACATAGCATCACAACATTCTTCATTGTAAAAATGTTTGAAGGGGTAAAAGACAGTTCTGTCCAAAGGTTGGAGCCAATGAGAGCAGTGGGCTGGTAGATCGACCATTATGATATTGTCCTCTTGAGCCATCGCAATTAACTCTACAAAGCAACGAGAGTCATGGCCATCTAGAATTAAAAGTTGTGGCTTCTCAGATCCAATATGTGGGATAAATGCGGTCTCGAACCATAACTTTGCTAACCCCTGTTTGGTCCATCCTGTATTAGAAGTTGAAAACTTAGACCCTGTCGGAGCACTATGGAGAGCATAACCCTGTAAAAGTACATTGCGTTTTCCCTTTGATGATGATATGTGGCAGAAGAGCTTTGCCAGATGCATTTACTGTTGCAATGATAGTTATTGTTTCTTGTTTGCCACTCGTTCTCGTTTGAAGGTACTCTGCCCCTTTTCTAGCAATTATGAAGCCTGCTGCATGATCGTGGTTGAAACCTGTTCCATCCATGTTCCGTATGTGTTGTGGCATAAGGTTGTTTGCAGCAAAAACCCCTTTTAACGCTTCAAAATATTCATCAACTTATGACGAATCGTTGAAGTTGGCTCTGGCGACCACTTTACTATGTCAATGTGCCTTTTCTTACACAGTCGCCACCATTTGTCAGAAGGAATGGATTTCTTAAATGGAGTTGAACGCTTGTTGGCTACGTCTCCAGCAAATCTAAGAAACTGTCTTTTTCCGAACCCTAATCCAAGGGATGCACGTTCAGCAGCGTTATCTGCTAGCTTTTGTTCATCACAATGTGACATTAAGATTTTACGACCAGCTTTTGGATGCAGCGGTTTGTCCTCATTGTAAAGGCGTTCTTGTAAAGACTTTCTGGGTACTTTAAATGTCAGCGATGCCTTTCTTTGTGATAGGATGCCATTCTTCACTGCTTCTAATGCCATTTTCATTGCTTCTGAACTCCACAAACCTCTCCAACTTTTTTTTTAGCAGTAGGGTGGCTTGGTTTTGGCAGAGGCTTAGGCTTAGACCTAGATGCCATTCTTCTTTTGTTTACAAACCTAAAATAGAAAACCAATAACTCTTTAAATTTTTTTTAAAAATGTGTTGTTTGCTAGGGTTAGAAATCGTAATGAATACCTAACCACATTTGATGCATTTATGTAGATTCTGCACCACATAAAAATTTCTACAGCAGCCATTTTGCTTACAGAGCAGCAGCACATGTTTCACATTTGTATGGTTTGTTTCCAGTTACATTATTAAGGTGTAGCCTACGTTGATTTTATAAGTAATAATTTATAACATCATTTTTAACAGTAAAAAAATTAAACATCAGAATTCCAGCTATAAAGATGTAGGTAGACCTACTATGCTCTGCTTGCAGAGCAACAGCACATTTTTCACGTTTGTATGGTTTCTTTCCAGTATGTAGGTTCCCAGTTACATGAATTACGGTGTACGCTACATTAATTTTATAAATCATAATTAATAATATCATTTTTAATCAGCGACACAGATATAGGGCGTAAGCATATCCTAATATGCTGTTATTTGGGCAACCTATGCTGCAATCTGGTCTATGATGGCTGCAGTTTAGTCTACGGTAGCTGCTATTTGGTAAGACTTGGCTGGTAAAAAGACCAATGAGTAGATTTCAGAAATCGAATTGTTTCTGGTAATTATGCTTTCCTCCAAGACTTTCAGCTGTCAGGTTTGCATTATTAATCTACTATATTCACGTTCACAAACATTTAGGGCCAAAACAGCCATTTTTTTACATGAAGAATACAGTTTCAAACTTACGTGATGCAAGCAAAGCAACGTGGATGTTTTTGAGTCTAGACAACGATTTGCCACGTTTTTCGGCTACATTGTTTGGCGACATCTGTTGGTAAATTCTGAAGTTTTCTGCACACGAACATGTATAGACTAGCTAGAAATAGGATCATTGGTTTGCTTGACAAAAAATAGATAGCGCTGTCTGTAAAAACCCAGCCACTATTCACAATAAAACACAGTGGCTGTTATTAGGTCAATGGTTGGATTTTGGTCACTTTGCCCTAGATGTTAAGTTGTTCGTTGTAAAACTGACGAGCATCGGAACTATCATGTGGTACATTTTCATTACTAGGCTTGGCTAGTTTTGGTTGTGAGGAGTAAACGAAGAACACACAACAACATCGAGTCCTTTCACTGAAAGATAGCATATTACCAGGCTGCACAATTTGTAGGCAGGTATTAAAACCACTAATAAATCATAATTCTAATGAGGAGTATGTGAAAGTACATTTTAGACTAGGGACCACGATACAATAATCGTTTATCTCGATAACACAGCCGTAAGAACCAGCTCTTGAACTTACATTATCAAAGAAACTTGTGTTATAAAATAGAAACTGGGCAATAGAAAAACTAAAAGTTTATTTGGCAACGAAAACAATGATTAAAAGTAATACGTTGCCTGAAGATTCGAATTGCACATTTAACTTCAACAAAGGATCGACTTTACACAGTCAACCGCAACTGCAAATCCGTTGAGGCAGAATTCAACAAATACAAAGAAGCTGTTGGAAAATTAATACCACCACGGCAGCATAATAAGCATAAGTACTGTTTAACCCCCATTAAGTGGTTAGGAGAAGGAAGGGGCCTGGACCCACTTACACCAACCTTGTGCAAAGGAAACGTGGAGTAAAAACAGAAGTAAGGCATCGGAAAAGCTAAAGGTCCCTTCATGCAGCCTGGGGAAGATGCTCAGGTCTTTTTACGAAGTAGTATCACTGGGGTTAAGTGTCGTCTGAAAAGAGCCACAGAGGTGCTTGTGACGGCCAAGTTGGAAAGTGAGTTCCAGGCTGGAACAACTCGCACAGAAAAGTAGGCTCTACAACATTCTGACTTGAACTGCGGATGCATTAACTTAAAGGAATGACCGCGTGTAGTTGTGACCGGGCAGGCCTCAAAAAAGGAAGGTCAGCACCCAGCATGCCATGTAGAATACGGTATGTCAAGATAAGATCGATCTTCAGTCTGCGCAGTGCCAAGGAGCCTAGATTGAGTGCAGTCAAACGCTTAGAATAGGGCAAATTCTCCATGCCCTGGAGACACCTTGTAAAGCGTCGAACTGATTCGACTAGGTTAATGTCTTTCAACAGGGAGGGGGACCAGACCGGGGTTGCATATTCCAGAAGAGGTCTGACAAAGACCTTAAAAGCCCAAAGCTTTGTGTCAAGGCTGCCCATAGTAAAACATCGGTTGACAATAGCAAGGCGACGGAAGGCTGCAGTGGTAATCTTGCTGCAGTGTAGGGAAGGCTTGAGGTTGGAGGTGAACCAGATACCGAGATCCTGGATTCCGTCAGTTTTGGGAAGCATGTGGTTGTTTAAAAAGTATGAAAAGTTTTTATTTGACGGGCCGATGTGGAAGTCTGGCATTTGGTTTCAGAGAGGGGCAATTTCCAAGCAGATGCCCAGCTCAGAATCGTCACTTTTTGACCGGCAAACAAGCTAGATGGAGGAAAAGGGTATTTTAGCTGGACTTGCGCTTAGATAAATATAACTTAAAACGTACTTATATATCAAAAACAAACTGATCATTCCACTCCCAGTTCTGACTGACCACTCCCCAGAGACGAACTGAAAACATCAAGTGTCCACCTGGAATTTCATCAGTATCTCAAAAAATCATGCAAGGCAAAGCAGAAACACTGATCTAATTTCAGCATGCAAGCATACTGTCATTTGACGAGATAAAAAAAAACTGACAGAAGAAAACGCTACGATGATTGTGATTGGGTACTGGGCACGCACAAGTACTAATGGGGGGGGGGGGGGGAATTGAGGCTCAATGGCGTGTCGACAACTTGGTCATTAGCGCCAACCTCAAGTACTAATGGTTCAAGGTCTATATCCAACTGGAACCGCATATACCACCTCACAGTCACTGGTACAGAACAAAAAAGTGTCAGACCTACAGTCCAGTTTCTTTTCAGCACGGTTGCTAAAAAGTACTCTTCCTTGTATCCACAGCAAGCAGAACCCCAGGCAAAGTTCAACTACAGCTAACAAATTCCTTGACGTAATCAACAGTAAACTTCCACAAGATTCCACCATTTTCAGGTGTGGCTTTGGCCTTCACAAACAAGAACAAATACGAACACTGAAAGACATGGCTGAGCTATGTCAACCTATGAGAGCTGTTGGAAGGAAATCGCTACTGCAGTTTCAAAAAGGAGTCCTAATTACCATCTCATCAGTGTAACAACTGGTAATACTGGTATTGGTCCCACCAATATAAATGGCAGTGCATTCACCACATGGGACCCGGTACACTCCCTCTCTGGTATTTACAACTTTCTTAATACAGTCTTCTTCCTCTTTTTCTTCTCACCCTTTTCTCCTTTTTTCATCAGTCCTTCCTCCTCCCATTTCACAGACGGGCACTTTAACAACCATTCAATAGAGGGATGTACGACAGAGAAGGAAAAAGTAATATCATTAATGGAGATTACGTACAGCACACAACGTGTTATGATCAATGAACAATTTCTGGTCAGTGAAAGTCATATCATTGTGACAATTTCTAGGTGTAGACACGAATTTGATGCTCCATTTCAAGGAACTTACGAGTCTACAGTGGGATCCTACAGTAGTAAATCAAAAATTGAATGCGCTTGCATTCAACTGTTTAGAATTCTTAATACAGTATAATAATAGTATTATTAATTAAACATAGCTGTTTCAAAGCTGTAGGTGTACCAGATTTTTTTATAATGAAACCTGAAGTCCGTGACATTTTCCCCATAGAAATACATGGGACTACCAAGTTACCTCGTAAGTCATTCCTTAAATGATAATGATAATTTCAAAAGCAGCATCGACCTGCTTTAGTGATTGTAGAAGCCAGTGCACACAAGGAGCCCAGCTGAACCCGAGAGCAGGAAAAAATAAACAAAGAATCAAAAGGGAAAAGTGGCAAAAGTAAATTGCAACAAAGACCCTTTATTATTTATGACTTTGCTATTGAGCATTATATTGTGCCTTCAAGTTTCATAAGGACGTTATCAACTGGCCACCCACGCAGTAGCTAATTCCGTGCTCTACAGGAGGGACGCTTACCCGGGATAATGAAGGACACTCTCGGCAAGGTTTGTCTCCTCTCTTTTAATGGTTCCAACCACTTTTCAATGGGGTAGAAATTTCTCCGGAAGGAACCCCTTCACAACAAGGGAGTCTTGCATAGGAAAATAGCCTAGGATCCAATAGAAAATCACAGTCGTCCTCATTTATTCATGGTTATCTTACAGAACAGCTTATCAAAATTCAGGAGGCGGAAGCAAGGGACTTAGCTGGTACAGAAAGAGGCAACAGTTTTCGTAGCGGGAAAAAAACATATTCTGCAGGACAGACAAATTCAAAGATCCAAAGTACACTGGAAAACTGACAGATTTTTGTTCGGGCTTTCCTGGCTAGCTGCTGTTATTCGGTAGTTGGCTTGTCAACGTTTCGTGGACAACCAGCAACTACAGTTGACCCACCACCAGCTGCAATTGACTTACCAGGTGCAGCTGCAATCGACCTACTACCACATGCAAATGACCCACCGGCAGCCGTGATTGACCTGCCAGAAGCTGCAATTGACCCACCAGCAGCTGCATTTGACCTGCCCAATAGTTGCTACTAACCCGTCAGTAGCTGTGCTTGACCTGTCAGCAGTTGCAATTGACCCCGCCAGCAGCTGCAGTTGTAGTGAAGGGCACTTGGCTGGGGGAGGGTAAAACTATCCACATCCTAATTCATTTTATGATTTTGCAAACTAGCTTCGTAAATTATGGCGCTGCCAGAAAAGTGCTCAGCTAGGGGGTGTGGAGCTCCCCAGCGGGGTCCGGGGCGGAGCTGAAGCATTTACAGTGTTTTAGTGCCCGTTTCTGGCTTCCAGTGAGCACATTTGCAACAAATTGTCAGGCAAGTTTCAAGGATTTTTCTTATTCGTTCTTCAGGATTGCAAGTTTCGCAAAATTAAATTTATCGAGTTCAGTTTAAACTGTTAACAGAGTTCTTACTGGTGGTTCGTGTGTTTCTCGTTTGTATGATTTTCAGTTTAAAATATTATATAAACAGGCCGGCAGCCAGCTATTGAAGAATGGAGGTAACATTTTGCTAGGGATAGACCGCTATTAATATCGGTATCGGTATTTACAGATATTATCGGTATATTTTGTGTAATCGGTATCGGATCTGTATCGGTGTATATTTACCGATATTTTAGCCGATACGACCAACTTCCGTGCGTGCTGGCTACTCCACCTAGCTTGAGAGAAACCTTTCCTGCACAGCAGCTTAGTGAATTCAACGCGTGTGCATTGCCAGATTCAGGGTGGCGTCTTGGGATTAGGCCTATCTGCAGTGTAAGTTGGTTTTTTTTTTTTTTACAGTCGAAGGTACACCTGTGGATCTGACACCACTGATAAAAAAAAAATTAGAAATTTAATTTTCTTGCACACCAGTTTCATAATGATGAAATAGGAGTTTGACTTCCTGACCCATTGATTTTTTTTTTAAATCGGTGTCGGATATCTGTATCGGTGTATCGGATCGGCCTGTGGGTAAAAAATCGGTATCGGATCCGATCGGTATTTTTCTGTATCGGTCGATCCCTACATTTTGCACGTTTAGGCTCACGAACCCCCTTCAAAGGCGGATCCAAGGGAGGGGCCGCAAATAAACTGGGGAAAAAGTACAGTTAAATCACGAAAAAAATACACGAAAATGTAAAAGAATTATCCTGCGGCCGCTCCTATTTCATTCTGGATCCGCCCTTTACCTCCTTCTGAGCACCACTATGTTAACAGAAGACGGGCTACGCACAAATAAAACAGCTAACTCAATTTTTAGTTTTGCGAACTGTGTGTGATTATTGCAAAGTTAATTGTTACGACTTCAAACGACGAAAACTTGGCAGGAATATTATATTATCTTTAAACTCATTGCGTGAGGCAAACGTACGATGTATGTTCGTGCTTCTCTCTTCTTGGTAGCTGAGAACGTGCAACATACGTTTCCGCTTGTGCGCAGGTTTGAGCGAGTTTGTAGACCGTACTGCACAACACCGGAAGTTCAGGCCACTGTCCCAGCAAAAATAAACCTTCGACAATTATTTAGCGCCAAAAAGGGTCACGTGACCACGTGGCAACCAGTAGTATTGGGCCTTACTTCTTTGTGGACATGTAAGCGTGCCAAGAACATTGCTCGTTATCGTGTTAACCAAAATGGCTGCCCGGCAAAGTACCGCAAAGCGGCCGAGCAATGTCCTCACCGACGAAGAATTTGTATCCGAGGTATTTTACGACAGCGACAGCAAATGCAAGTTTTTATGGATTTGACGATTAAGATCATGAATCTGATCAAATAAATAGTGAAAATGGGGGGGGGGGGATTGAGGCTTAATGGCGCGGCGCCAAATAGTGAAAATGAAGGTGATATAGAATAAGAAGATAATATTCAAGTAAGTGACCAAGATGAAACGGAATGGCGAGTGCCTACCCAACGCAACCCATTTCGGCCACTAATTCCACCTTTTCGCAACCCGTATGGGTTGCAAAGCAAAGATTTGCCAGCGGTACCAACCGAATTGGATTTTTTTTTCCGATTGTGATTTGCAATATATTGCCGATGAAACCAATCGGTATGCTACGCAAGTACGTGCGTGTGGTCGGGAATTTGGCCCCAATTCTCGTGTTTTGCTGTGGCACGATGTCACGATCATTGAACTGCGTCGTTTTTTTGCTCTTGTTGTGGTTATGGGGTTAGTAAAACAACCAACCATTCAAGACTACTGGTCAACAGACGAAGTTTTTCAAACTCCGTTGTTTGGCAAAACAATGCCTCGTGATAGATTTCTTGCAAGAATGCAATTTCTCCACTTTTGCAATGACGATGGGACTCGAGCCAAGTGTGGAGAAATTGGATTTGATCCTCTATTCAAAACACGCAAGTACTTCGATGATTTGGTACACCGGTGTAAGACTGTTTATTTGCCAAAGGACAACTTTAGCCTAGACAAGGCCATGATTGCTTGGACTGGCCGATTGTCCTTCAAACAATATCTACCCAACAAACCGAATAAATATGGGATAAAGGGTTATGAGATTTGCGAGTCCAGTAGTGGCTATTGCTGGAATGTGGAATTGTACACTACTACTGCAGATATTTCAGCGATGGGTGCACATATGACTTTGTGATGTGCATGCTGCAAGGGCCTCCTAGCTTGCTAAAAAACCGGGGGTACACTTTGTATAAGGACCGGTATTACTGCTCACCAGTTCTTTTCGATAACCTTGTTTTTGAGGATACAATGGCTGTCGGCACCGTGATGCCCAACAGGAAGGAAATGCCAAAGGAACTGGTGACCAGTAAAAAACTAAAACGTGAAGAAATTGCTTTCGCAGTACGAAATGATGTGTCATGCCAGAAATGGCACGATAAAAGGGATGTACTGTTGTTGAGCACTAAACACGACCCGCAAAAATTCAGTGCAACGGGTAAAATAAACAGAGAAACTAACAAACCTATTAAGAAGCCAGACATGGTGTTGGACTACAACAAGAATATGCAAGGTGTCGACGTTTCGGATCAAATATTATCCTTTCCAGCGTAAACATCTAACTTTTAAACCATGCTTTGTAGAACCTAAGTTTAAATTTGAAACTTGTAGACATTGGCAAGGCATGACCAATGCAAAACATGGAACAAAAATCGGATCATTCGTTTACGAGGTATCGGTATTACAAGCAGTATGCTGTCGTGCAGCTTGAGTGGCTTCCCTGGCAAACAATTTGAGAAAAAACGTAAAGTGATCGTCAATAACGGGTAACGTCTTCTAGGGGAAGAGTAAACAAACAGCAGCTACCATGCCAACGACTCCACACATTACATTAGCCGAAGAAGGGGTCATTCTTTTGAACGCCAAGGTCAACAATTGAAAGGGCATACGGTGATAGCTTGTGTGTGGCTTCTCAACGACTTTTAATAGGCTACTTTCATTCACGCTGCTGTTCTGTGAAGCCATCCTCGAATTAAAGCCGGACTAGTTTTTTTTCTAACCAGCATTGCAACAAGTAACTGAGGATACGCAGAGAAGCCTACGGGCAGCAGTTTCCTATGTTGCTATATACTGCTTCGTTCCAAATGTTACTAGTTATGATGGCACAACAGGAAAATCATCGACACTACACTAAAACTACGTACGGCATCCGTTGAAAAAAATGGCTTTACGTACTCAAAAGAAGAGGGACTAGTTCATTCGGATAGCCAATCAGTTAATTCGGAAAGCCAATCTGTATTACAGGTTAGTCTCCCTAATGGAAATAAATATCGAGCATTCCTTTCGCACATTGTACAATAAAAAGTGGAATAAGACCGTAGAAGATGTAAAGCTGAACCAATTTGTAAAGAGCAAGATGATCAAACTGCCCATCTAGTGAAATCAAAGCCAACAGCTCGATTCTGGCTGCAATGGTGTCTTCAACATTCGCCGAGGTGGAGAAGCATTAAACGACGATTACAAACTTACCAAGACAACAAGGAAAATGTTTCTGTAAACAATGATGTAAAGGCAGCTTTGTTGGACTTAGAAATAACACTGATGTCCGACTTTAACGGAATAGAAGTTCAGCGTAAAAAACGAAGGAACGTCCCAAATCTTGTGGTTTAGTGGTAGCTGAACTAACCCGACGCTACGGGGAATTGGAACGTCGCCTCAGTTAAACTACCATTAAACACAAAATTATTTTGTGAAACTTTTAAAGTTATGAAAAATTAATTCCACCACATGTATTTTCCAACATTTTAACCTAAAGAAAACAATGAAGAAGATGAATGGGTTAACACATTCACAGCTTTTTGAATTGAATAATTAAATTTACAGTAGGGTTAAAAAAGAAAATTTACGTACAGTAATGATGCTCCCAGATTGCTAAATTTACAATGATGATCGTCCAGCTCTGGTTCTCTGATTTGACGGTAACAAGACAGAATACTTGATCCAAACAAGAGAATCATCTAGTTACCTCCTCCCCCCCCCCCCACCGCAAAAAAAATATTGACGATTGGGAACATTCTTGGTTAGTGGACTAAAATGCAATTAGAGTATAGGCTACAAAACCGATTTGAAACCTGATCGTGTTATACAGGTTTTTAATCAAACCGTATCAAGTAGCAAACCCCAAAATTATGCTAAATTCAAGTATATCAAATTAACTAAATCGACTGAAATAGAATATTTATGTATTGCTGTTTTACTTTTAAATGATGATGTGGGTCAGTATGG